>JBBPPF010000422.1:0-20153 GCA_038091815.1 Leccinum obscurum | reverse complement strand
AATTTCGCGCTCTTGTTGCAGACATCTCAAATACCTGTTCAGTAATACGAGCCACGAATGTTGCGTGCGGCCTCCGTCGCATCCCAGCAGGCTTCCATGTTATTGTAGAAGTCGACGGAAGGATCATACAAACATCGAACAAACCCGTGTCGACGGCCAAGGACGCCGTAGAATGGGACGAAGAGATCCCCTTGTGCGTCATCCTTTGCCGAATCTCTGCTACTTTCATTGAATAGCTGTCAAGGCCATCGAATAAATCATCTTCGATTTCGTTCAGCGTCTACGCGTCGTTTGAACTTGGACCGAGGTTAGGAAATGGAGAATTGCTCGGTCAATTCAAGATTACTGTAGGAGAAGTCTTCGATCATCTGAATAAACAACTTCAGCGTGAGCAACTCCTTTGTCTGCCACACACTCTGGCTGACATCTCCTCGTAGCCATAGACTTTAGAGCACAGAAGGATGATATTCTACCGTTGTGTTTGTCCCTTCGCATCATCACGGAGCGACGGACTTGTGACGTGAATCAATCCTGTCCCAAACTCGACGTAAGCAGACTGTTCATGGCGCAGTACTCATTTTCTGAACTTATGGCAATAGCTACCGGAGCCCCGCGAAATGAACGCGCTGGAACAGCTTACTGACGAAGGACATCATGCTCTGCTGCGTTACCGCCAGCGGGGGGACGAAATGGATATCTACACAGCCATCCAGACTTTCGAGCGTGTTCAGGAAATGTGCCCCATAGATGACCCCAATCGCTCAGCCGTTCTATGCAATTTGGCCAATGCAAAGTTCATCGATTGCCAGACCAACCATCGATACCTTGACCTAGATGCGCCAATTGGATTGTATCAGGATGCTCTACTACTTCGGAGCAAAAATCATCCGGATCGGTGCACAACGGCACTGGAACTTGGTCTTGTCCTACTTGCGCGGTTCCAGAGGCGAGGGTCCCTGTTCGACAGGGAGGAAGCGATGGATCTACTGGCAGAAGTGGCGGAGGTCTCGGCGGCAGACAGTTATGCAAAGCAAGCAGGGATTTTCGGATTGCAGATGGCCAAGGCTTCAGTATCGATGGAAGCAGGAGACGCTGGATCGTCACTGGGAGAGCAAGCGAACGACGACAATGAGATACAGATGGCGCGGGTCCTGCTACAGACATACTGGAATCCTCGCCGACCTGAACTATTCATTCGCCTTGCGGTGCTGTTATTCAATCGGTCCACACGCAATGGGGTGCTTGCTGATATCCACGAGGCAATTTCGATGTTCGAGCATGCCGTGGGTCTTCTGCCCCAAAGCCATCCCGACATGCAATGTCTGTTGGACAATTTCGGTCGCGCGCTGTTGAATCGCTTCGACCAACTCGGCGACCTGGCGGATATCAATAGGTCTGTCGCGGTGTTGGAAGAGGTAGTCTCTCTGATGCCCGACGGCCATCCATACAAGCCAGGTCGGCTGACCAACCTCGGGAACTCGTTACTGAGACGCTTTGAGCGTCTCGCGGATCTCGCGGATCTCAACAGGGCCATCTCAATGTTTGAAGAGGCTGTCTGTCTGACGCCCGACAGCCACCCAAACAAGCCAGATATGCTGAACAGCCTCGGGAACTCGTTACGCCATCGCTTTGAGCGTTTCGAGGACCTCGCACATCTAAACAGGGCCATCTCGATATTTGAGGAAGCTGTCTGTCTGTCGCCCAATAGCCATCCACACAAGCCAGGTTGGCTGAACAACCTCGGGAACTCGTTACGCTCTCGCTTTGAGCGTCTCGGGGACCTCGCGGATCTAACCAGGTCCATCTCGATATTTGAGGAGGTTGTCTGTCTGCCGCCTGGAGACCATTCAGACAAGCGAGCTTTGTTAACCAACCTTGGGAACTCGTTAATGAGACGCTTTCAGCGTCTCGGGGCCCTCGTGGATCTAAACAGGTCCATCTTAATGTATGACGAGGTTGTCTGTCTGACGCCTGACAGCCATCCAGACAAGTCAAATCAGCTGAACAACCTCGGGAACTCGTTGCGGGGTCGCTTTGAGCGTCTCGGGGACCTTGCGGATTTAAACAGGGCCATCTCGATATATGAGGAGTTTATCTGTCTGACACCCGACGGCCATCCAAGAAAGCCAGGTTGGTTGAACAACTTCGGGATCGCATTGTGTTGTCGCTTTGACTGTCTCGGGGACCTCACGGATCTGACCAGTTCCATCTTGAAGTTTGAAGCGGCTGTCTGTCTGACGCCCGACGGCCATCCAGACAAGTCACATCAGCTGGACCACCTCGGGAACTCATTACTGAGTTGCTTTTCGCGTCTCGGAAACCTCGCGGATCTAAATAGGTCCATTTCGATGAGAGAGGAGGCTATCTGTCTGACACCCGACGGCCATCCAGACAAGTCGACTCGGCTGAACAACCTCGGGAACTCATTACTTCGTCGTTTTGAGTGTCTCGGGGACCTCGCGGATCTAAACAGATCCATTTCAATGCAAGAGAAGGCTGTCTCTATGACACCCAATGGCCATCCAAAAAAGCTGGGTTGGTTGAACAACCTCGGGAATTCATTAGGGAGTCGCTTTGAGCGTCTCGAGGACCCGGCAGATCTAGACAAGGCAATCTCCATGACAGAGGAGGCTCTCCGTCTCACGCCCGATAGCCATATATCCAAGTCAATTCTGTCGAACAACCTCGGGAATTTACTACTGAGTCGCTCTCAGCATCTCGGGGACCTTGCGGATCTAAACAGGTCCATCTCCATGAAAGAGGAGGCTGTCTGTCTGACGCCTGATGGTCATTCAAACAAGGCATTTTTTTTATACAACCTCGGGAATTCATTCCGGAATCGCTTTGCGCGTCTCAATGACCATGCAGACATTGTCAAGTCCATTTCCTTAGAGGAGGAGGCAACAAGCCTCACTCCCGATGGCCATCCAAACAAACCAGCTGTATTAATTGCCCTTGGAGAGGCATTGAAGATCCGTTTTGAGCACTCTCATGATTCTTCTGATCTGGCTGCTGCTTCTTTTAACTTTTCAATTGCCAGTCGTGCTTCCATCGGTGATGCTTCCACCCGCTTTGAAGCCGCTTGCTCCTGGATCGCCTGTGCGCAACTTCAAGGAAATTCTACTGCTCTCCTTGATGCATGTGCTTCTGCTCTCGACCTTCTTCCACAGTTGGCATGGCTCGGGCTCCCAGTCACCGAGCGTCATCGTCTACTCGTTCAAGCAGCTGCCGGTGTCATACGTAACTCGGTTGCCGCCGCTCTTGAAATTGGTCATCCTGAACTGGCTGTCGAGTGGCTCGAGCAAGGTCGTTCCATTGTCTGGACTCAATTCCTGCAGCTTCGCACTCCAGTTGATGACCTAGCTGACGAGCATCCTGCCCTCGCTCGTCAGTTCAAACAAATCTCGCAGGAGCTGGAGCGTGCTAGTACTCGGCACAATGCGACATTCTGCCTGCCAGAAAATATCTCAGATCCTGACTCTCGATCTCTCGAGAAAGATATCCAGAAACATCATGATCTTGCTCTCAGACGAGAGAAACTCCTCTTTCAGATACGGTCCTTGCCAGGTTTCGACCGATTCTTACTTTCGAAGACGATCAAGGAACTTGCTGCTTTTGCCATCTCCGGAGCAGTCGTTTACCTCACAGCCAGCAAAGAAAGATGTGACGCACTGATCGTTATGGCGGAGTTGGAGAATGTCATCCATGTCCCCCTCCCTGACATTCGCCATGATGATATAGAAGCCTTGCGAAGAATGCTCCGGGCGATGCTCGAGCGGCGTCATCTTATTTTTTCCCGTGATGCCCTCCATGAACTCATCCCCTCTGAAGATCTAGACCTCTCCCAAACTTTTCTCAATTTGTTGCTGGACGGAGATTTCACTGATGGTGGTGACCGGGCAGCAAAAACGAAGCCACAACGACTTGGAAAGCCTGCCGAAACGAAGCCACAACGATTAGACAAATATACTCCGAACGAGTTGTACCAGATCATTCTGAAACTCCTGTGGAATGAAGTTGTAAACCCTGTTCTTCAGGCACTCGGCTTTTCGGTAAGTCGTTGATACAAGATCTCAATGTCGATCCATTCTGACTCGAATTTTGCCTGTTCTCAGAGTCCGCCATCTGGCACTGATAAAATGACCCGTATTTTCTGGTGTCCGTCTGGTCCTTTTTCCTTTTTGCCCATACACGCTGCCGGCCTTTATGACACAGCCGAGCCGGGCACAAAACTTTCTGATTTTGTTATATCTTCCTATCTGCCGACTTTGAATTCGCTCGCATCGTCACCTCAAAAGGGCTCGGATCACCCTTCCTCTAAACTTCGCCTACTTGCCGTTCCTCAGCCACCGACAGACGGACTCGGCACACTGTCTTCGGTGAAGCACGAGATCAATTCCATCAGAGAAATAACCAACAAATCTACTTTTGTAACCCTCCAGGACTCTGATGGCACTGTCGAGGACGTCACGGAGAAGTTGAAGAAGAACGACTGGGTCCATTTTGCATGTCACGGAATACAGGATCCCAAGAAACCGCTAGACAGCGGGCTATACCTCGCCAACCGTCATCGCTTGAAGCTCTCGGACATTATGCAGTTATCGCGCCCGCAAGGTGGACTCGCATTCCTTTCTGCCTGTCAGACTGCCCAAGGAGACGAGACGCTGTCAGACGAATCTGTTCATCTCGCTGCTGGGATGCTTCTTGCCGGGTATGGTGGTGTCATCGGGACGATGTGGTCAATGATGGACGAGGACGGACCGAAGGTGGCGAGGGACGTGTACGAGCACCTATTTCGAGATGCTGGCCGGGTTCCCGACAGTACGGAGGCGGCAGCAGCATTGCACTGTGCCATTCAGCGTCTTCGTAACTCTGGCATTCCCTTCAAATCCTGGGTTCCTTTCATCCACTTTGGTAGATGACGTTTGGCAGATTTATACTCTCGGGCTCGAAGACGACTGTTTCTGCACGACTGCTCCCCCCTATGCTGCTTTTCCATTGTACAATCTAGTGTATCGAACAAGCATGTTTATATTTGTACGGAGTATTCGAGCAATTGTACAGGACAGGACGAGCTGGCGGCGTGATCTCCCCCGGTCGATCTGAGTATCTTTGGAAGATGCGGCCATGGAGGGAGCGCACATTATTTCTGAGCCCAGGGAACGTCGAGAGCGAGAAGTAATCGTTGGACATATGCGGTCGATGGCAGTTCCGGGAGGAGGTTACAGATTCGAAACTGTCAGGGTGTTAGTCACTAGTAAGGGGGTGATGTCTTCTAAGATGAACTTTCGATGACGCATATATGGCGCTCATACCTACCTTGATATGCCCAAATTGTAGTTGACCGCCAAGGCATTCCGGAGGGAGGACGAAGAGTAAGCACACGGCGGATGCCACGAGTTGGTTCGTCGCGAGTACGTCGTCCATGGCACTACACAACAAATGGTCTCTACAGACGGGTCTGCGAGGATGTAGGATCCTGTAGCGCCCAGAGCAGCACTGCGGCCCTATACCACGCACTTGAATACTCCGCGTTTGATTGGCCTGCTGTCCCCCAGAAACTTTCACACCACTGGAAATATTAAAGGCAGCGCGTCCACAGTCCCCTGCCATCCTGTTTGGCACATTGATGTAAGGTAGGGGACATTGAAACCCAACGAACACTGCCACTTAATGCACAGCCACATTTTCACCGCCAAAATCACGATTTATATTTTCAAAAAAAAAAAAAATGTTCACAGAAAGGAAACCAGCATTATCTGCGCTTTTCCCGTGCAGCTGCCACCTCTGTTTTGACCTTTCTGAGCTCCCTGAGTAGGTGGACTTCCTTTTCTTGGCTGCCTGCTTTGCCTTTTCCTCGGTGACCATTTGGTCTGAAAATGGTCATGAGCTTTTTGCAGTCTCGATTCAAGTTCCTACTCATTGGGAAGCCTCAGAGTGTGATTGCAGACCCTCGAACACTCATTTGTTGAATAGAATAATGAATTAAGCTGGCATTTTGGTGTATTACATAATGATAACACAGCCACATACAACGCCAAATCTCGGCTCCAGATTTTCAAAACTTTGTCAGATGTCGTTTCAAGGCATATTAAACTGTTTAAAGACTTTGACAAAAACTTGAAATAAATGTTTATTTAAGTATCATATAAAATTTCTGCGACCAACAAAACTTCCTTAGATGTCTTCAGAAATGATTCCTGCAAGCAGAAATAGGAGAAGTTTGATTTTGAGGCCGGTATAAACAGAATGCAAGAGACTCACAACTGTGGTTGGGTTTTGATGTCCGCTACCTTACTGGGGATAGACGAAATTTGGGAAATTATAAACAAATTCGGACAAGGAGAATAACTTTGTCACTTGCCAGGGGAATTACCGAGTTTGCTGTCAGTGGACCATCCGTGAATTTCGAGCGCTCTGTAACACAGAGAAAAGGTGTATATACATTGTGGAATTGCGTATATACATGGAGACAGGATGTGACTGAGATGGCAGGGAAGAATGGGCGAAAGCCCGAAGCACTGGAGCCCTTGGGGCGAGCGAGCTACGACTCGGAGGGTGGGTAGGACACACTGCCGAGCAGGCGCTGTCGCGGAACCGACTCGGAGGGTGTACCGAAGTGCAACGGACAGAGGGAGAGGAGAGCTCTGGTGTCTTCGACGGATGGACGTGGCGAAGAAAAGATAGAGGAGCCTGGTGGGGTGCGAGAAAGAAATAGGCTAGTGCTTGCACAGCCAGTTTGCAACTGCCAATGCCTTTATGAACTCGCTGCTGCAGAACCCCCTTCACTCAGAACTTGCCCGCATTCCTCCGTGCTCTCAGACGTCATGAATCACTCGCAGGACAACCAATTCTCTACCTCTGCTTTCCCCCTCCTCCAACAACCACCTCAAGAAGAAAAGAAATCGCGCAACTCAGATTCAGATTCATCATGTACCAATAAAAGCGAACATGTCTTTGTAACGCGTGCGTAGCAATTTCGCGCTGGCATCCTTGGAGACATCGCAAACACACTTGTCCAGTTATTCGAGCCACCAATGTTGCGTACGGCCTCCGTCGCATGCCAGCAGGCTTCCATGTCATCGTAGAAGTCGATGGGAGGATCATACAAACATCGAACAAACCCGTGTCGACGGCCAAGGACGCCGTGGAATGGGACGAAGAGATCCCCTTGTGCGTCATCATTTGCCGAATCTCTGCTACTTTCATTGAATAGCTGTCAAGGCCATCGAATAAATCATCTTCCATTTCTTTCAGTGTCTATGCATCGTTTGAGCTGGGACCGAGGCTAGGAAACGGAGACTTGCTCGGTCAATTCAAGATTACTGTAGGAGAGGTCTTCGATCATCCGAATGAACAACTTCAGCGTGAGAAACTCCTTTGTCTGCCACACACTCTTCCTGACATCTCCTCGTAGCCATAGACTTTACAGAACAGAAGGATGATATTCTACCGTCGTGTTTGTCCCTTCGCATCATCACAGAGCGACGGACTTGTGACGTGAATCAATCCTGTCCCAAACTCGACGTAAGCAGACTGTTCATGGCGCAGTATTCATTTTCTGAACTTATGGCAATAGCTACCGGAGTCCCGCGAAATGAACGCTCTGGAACAGCTTACTGACGAAGGACATCATGCTCTGCTGCGTTACCGCCAGCGGGGGGACGGAAGGGATCTCTACGCAGCCATCCAGACTTTCCAGCGTGTTCAAGAGATTTGCCCCATAGATGACCCCAATCGCTCAGCCGTTCTATTCAATTTGGCCAATGCAAAGTTCATCGATTACCAGGCCAACGATCGATACCTTGACCTAGATGCGTCAATTGGATTGTATCAGGATGCTCTACTACTTCGGAGCAGAAATCATCCGGATCGGTGCACAACGACACTGGAACTTGGTCTTGTCCTACTTGCGCGGTTCCAGAGGCGAGGGTCCCTGTTCGACAGGGAGAAAGCGATGGATCTACTGGGAGAAGTGGTGGAGGTCTCGGCGGCAGAAAGTTATGCAAAGCGAGCAGGGCTTTTCGAATCGCAGAAGGCCAAGGCTTCAGTAGCGGTGGAGGCAGGAGACGTTGGATCGTCACCGGCAGAGGAAGCGAACGACGACGACAAGATACAGAGGACGCGGGACCTGCCACAGAACATGTCATCCTGGGAAGCTCTCCGAACTGGACTACTCGTTGCCTTTGAGCCGTTATCTGATCGGTTCGAACGTAATGGGGTGCTTGCTAATATCTACGAGAAAATTTTGATGTCAAAGCAGCCCTGGTATACTCTCCGACCTGAACTACTCGTTAGCCTTGGGACGCTGTTATCTTATCAGTTCGAACCTAATGGGGTGCTTGCTGATATACACCAGGCGATTTCGATGTTCGAGCAGGCCGTAGGTCTTATGCCCCATAGCCATCCTGACATGCAATCTCTGATGGGCTACCTTGGGTGCGCCTTTTCCGGTCGCTTCAACCACCTCGGCGACCTGGCGGATATAAACAAGGCTGTCTTGATGTTGGAGGAGGCAGTATCTCGGACGCCCAACGGCCATCCAGACAAGCCAGGTCGGCTGGACAGCCTCGGGAAGTTGTTACTGAGACGCTTTGAGCGTCTCGGGGACCTTGCAGATCTAAACAGGTCCATCTCAATAAAAGAGGAGGCGGTCTGTCTGTCACCCGAGAGCCATCCAGACAAGCCAGCTCTGTGGAACAGCCTCGGGAACTCGTTACATCGTCGCTTTGAGCGTCTCGGGGACCTTGCAGATATAAACAGGTCCATCTCAATAAAAGAGGAGGCGATCTGTCTGTCGCCCGACGGCCATCCAGACAAGCCATCTCGGCTGAGCAACCTCGGGAACTCGTTATTTCGTCGCTTTGAGCGTCTCGGGGACCTTGCAGATCTAAACAGGTCCATCTCAATAAAAGAGGAGGCGGTCTGTCTGTCACCTGAGAGCCATCCAGACAAGCCAGCTCTGTTGCACAACCTCGGGGTCTCGTTAGAGAGTCGCTTTGAGCGTCTCGGGGACCTTGCAGATATTAACAGGTCCATCTCAATGAACGAGGAGGCGGTTTGTCTGTCTCCGGATGGCCATCCAGACAGGCCGACGCGATTGAACAGCCTCGGGAGCTCGTTACTGACTCGCTTTGAGCGTCTCGGGGACCTTGCGGATCTAAACAGGTCCATTTCGATGATAGAGGAGGCTATCCGTCTGCCGCCCGATGGTCATCCAGACAAGCCAGCGCAGTTGAACAACCTCGGGGGCTCATTACGTCGTCGCTTTGAGCGTCTCGGGGACCTCACGGATCTAAACAGGTCCATTTCGATGAGAGAGGAGGCTGTCAGTCTTTCGCCCGACAGCCATCCAAACAAGCCAGCCCTGTTGAACAACCTCGGAAACTCATTATCTTGTCGCTTTGAACGTCTCGGTGACCTCGCGGATCTAAACAGGTCCATCTCGATGCAAGAGGAGGCTGTCTGTCTGACGCCTGACGGCCATCCATTCAAGCTAGCTTGTTTGAGCAACCTTGGGTGCAAATTACTTCGTCGCTTTGAGCTTCTCGGGGATGTTGCAGATCTAAACAAGTCCATCTCGATGACAGAGAAGGCTCTCCATCTGACGCCCGACAACCATCCATACAAGTCAGGTCTGCTGAACAACCTCGGGGTCTCGTTAGAGTGTCGCTTTAAGCGTCTCGAGGACCTTGTGGATCTTGACAAGTCCATCTTAATGGGAGAGGAGGCTCTCAGTCTGACGCCCGATGGCCATCCACACATGCCAATGCTGTTGAACAACCTCGGGGGCGTTTTACTGAGTCGCTTTAAGCGTCTCGGGAACCTTGTGGATCTTAATAAGTCCACCTCGATGACAGAGGAGGCTCTCAGTCTGACACCTGACAGCCATCGTCTAGACAAGTCAGGTCTGCTGAACAACCTCGGCCAGTTATTACAGATTCGCTTTGGGCGTCTCGGCCACCATGCAGACATTATCAAGTCCGTTTCCATAATGGAGGAGGCAATAAGCCTCACTCCCGATAGCCATCCCGACAAAGCAAGTGTCTTGATTAGCCTTGGGAAGGCATTCGGGATCCGTTTCAAGCACTCTCATGATCCTTCTGATCTGTCGGCTGCTGCTTTTAATTGTTCAATTGCCGCTCGTGCTTCCATCGGTGCTCCCTCCACCCGCTTTTATGCCGCTCGCGCCTGGATTTACTGTGCACAACCTCAAGGAAATACTACGGCCCTCCTTGATGCATGTGCTTCTGCTCTTGACCTTCTTCCACAGTTGGCATGGCTCGGGCTCCCAGTCACCGAGCGTCATCGTCTACTCGTTAAAGCAGCTGCCAATGTCACACAAGACTCAGTTGCCGCCGCTCTTGAAGCTAGTCATCCCGAACTGGCTGTCGAGTGGCTCGAGCAAGGCCGCTCTATTGTCTGGACTCAATTCCTGCAGCTTCGTACTCCAGTTGATGACCTGGCTCACGAGCATCCTGCCCTCGCTCGTCAGTTCAGACAAATCTCACAGGAGCTGGAACGTGCTAGTACTCGGGACAACGCCACATTCTGCCAGCCAGAAGACATTGACATTTCAGTTCCTGACACTCGATCTCCCGAGAAAGATATCCAGAAACATCATGATCTTGCCCTCAGACGAGAGAAACTCCTTCTTCAGATACGGATCTTGCCAGGTTTCGACCGATTCTTGCTTTCAAAGACGATCAAGCAACTTGCTGCCTTGGCCGTCTCTGGACCACTCGTTTACCTCACAGCCAGCAAAGAAAGATGTGATGCACTGATCGTTATGGCGGAGTTGGAGAGTGTCATCCATGTTCCCCTCCCTGAAATTCGCTATGCTCATATGGAAGCCTTGCGAAGAATATTCCACGAGACGCTAGAGCGGCATGGTCTTGTTTCCTCCCGCAATGCCCTCGACGAACTCATTCCCTCTGAAGATGTCGACCTCTCGAAACAATTTCTCGATTTGTTGCTGGATGGAGATTTCACTGATGGTAGTGAACGGAAAGCGAAATTGACGAAGTCACAACGATATACTCCGAGTCCGAACGAGGTGTACCAGATGTTTCTGCCATATCTTTGGAAGAAAGTTGCAAAGCCCGTCCTTCAGGCACTCGGCTTTTTGGTAAGTTGCTATATACTAAAGTCTCAATGTCAATCCATTCCGACGGGTGATTTGCTTGTTCTCAGAAGCCACCATCTGGCACTGATAAAATGACCCGTATTTTCTGGTGTCCCACGGGTCCTTTTTCCTTTTTGCCCATACATGCTGCCGGCCTCTATGACACAGCCGAGCCGGGCACAAAACTTTCTGATTTTGTTATATCTTCCTATCTGCCGACTTTGAATTCGCTCGCATCGTCGTCTCAGAAGGGCTCGGATCACCCTTCCTCTAAACTTCGCCTACTTGTCGTTCCTCAGCCAGTGACAGACGGACTCGGCACACTGTCTTCGGTGAAGCACGAGATCAAATCCATCAGAGAAATATCCAACAAATCCCCTCTTGTAACCCTCCAGGACTCTGATGGCACTGTCGAGGACGTCACGGAGAAGTTGAAGAACAACGACTGGGTCCATTTTGCATGTCACGGAATACAGGATCCCCAGACACCGCTGGACAGCGGGCTATGCCTCGCCAACCACCGTCGCTTGAAGCTCTCGGACATCATGCAGTTATCGCGCCCCCAAGGTGGACTCGCATTCCTTTCCGCCTGTCAGACTGCCCAAGGAGAGGCGACACTGTCGGAAGAATCCGTTCATCTCGCTGCTGGGATGCTTCTTGCCGGGTATGATAGTGTCATCGGGACGATGTGGTCAATGATGGACAAGGACGGACCAAAGGTGGCGAGGGACGTGTACGAGCACCTGTTTCGAGATGCTGGCCGGGTTCCCGACAGTACGGAGGCAGCAGCAGCATTGCACTGCGCCATCCAGCGTCTTCGTGACTCTGGCGCTGCCTTCACTTCTTGGGTTCCTTTCATTCACTTTGGTAGATGACCTTTGGCAGTGCCGTCTGTGCTCTTGGGTTCGAAGACGACTGTTTCTGCATGACCTTTTCCTCCTATGCTACTCCTCACTCAGGCTTGTACAAACCAGTTTATGTATTGGTTAATTAGAATATTCGTACTACAGTGTATATCTAGCCTTTACAAGAAGGAACGACCGTCTTCCTGCCTAAATGTCTGCCTACGGGAGACTAGCCTCTACCGTCCTTCAACCAGGAAAAACCATCCACGCACATCCAGAACGCTCGCTAGACCCTTCGGATCCTCCAATGGCGGCGATGACGAACACCTCGTATCACGGTTGCGAAGAGCTGGATTGGTCAATGGCGAAAGAAGTGTACATGTATCATGTCCTCTATGATTCTAACGTAGTAACCCAAACTGTAGTACAGTACCGATCTTGTCCGAGAATAATAAGAAAAAAAGGAATGCGTGAATACAAACAGTAGAGATACAAGATCCATACGTATCCATGTCATCAGCAAAAGTCATTTCACAACATGTTCAAAACCCCCAAGTCCAAGTCCAAACTTCATCGTCAAAACACAGAGTCCATGTCGAGAAATACGTTCCCCTCCCAGGCGCAGTCACCGTACTTGATTTCGCGCCACGTCATGTCGTCGGTCCACGTTCCGCACTGTCCTTGGTCCGCCGTCGGAACCACCTCTGTCGAAAAGAGTGGGTAGGTGTGCGGATCGCACGTGTAGGGACTGAGTGTAGGGGAGAGTGATGCGAGGGTAAAGGGGGAGCCCGGGTAGCTGTTGATCGGCGTTGGAAGCCCACGCGAACTCGGCCGGGTGAGGACGGGTGAGGCGGTCAAGGACGTGCAAGCGGAGTGGGATCTGTTACGATACGATGCATATGCAAGAGGAACTGAATAGAATGTCATGGCTCACCTGCCAGGCGAGTCTTCTATACCGGTCGGGCAATAAAAGGGTGGTTGATCATCAACGGGAAAAGAAGGTCCAGACTGATGGGGACGGAGTGGAGGGTGAAACAAGAAGGGATGAGGTACGCGACGCTCGGGATAGCCCGCTGCGGTCAGACCTCGATCGATGTAAATGGGATCGTGGTTTGCGAGGCCTGCGTCGTGGTCTGAGGAGGGGTGGATGGGCTGGAAGAGCGCTGCGCGTGGATCATTTGTATATGGATCGAAAGGGAGCGTCAGGACGTCTTCTTCGACGCTTAAAGGGGTGTCGTCTGAAGTCGCGGACGTCAACGTTTTGGTTGGGTGGGCATTGGACTGTTCAAGCGGGACGATGGTGCCTTCGCTCGACGCCAATGTGCGTCCGAGTTGGACCGCCTCTCCCGCCTGTCCGTTCCAGCGATCTGCGCCGGAAGTTCGATGTGACGACGGCGCAACAGATCGGGAATCCCTGCTAGTATCGAGCTCACTGGCATCCGGCGAGGTGGTCTTGATCCACCTCCGAGCACGACGCTCGGGTGCATAATGGCATGTCAACCCCCGTATACGACATCGTTCGCAAACGGGGTGATCGCCGCTACACTGTCAAAAGCCGTTGGTTATGGATAAACTGGACGTGCGAGGTACTAGTAGAATGACGGAACCTTGGCTTTTCTGACGCGACACTTGTCGCAGGCTTGGAGAGTCCGCATGCGCGCGTGATGTTCTGGTGCTCTGTAGAAGATACCAGTGATCGGGTCGAGCGAGCCACGGAGGGCACAGCGGGGTAGACCTGCATCGCTGGGTGGGTCTGACACCGCAAAGGCCTGAAAATGTGAGTAGACCGGGAGTGGGATCATCAGTTGCAAGGGAAGGCAAGAATTGAAAGAGACAACACCGCCCTTTTGTCTTTTGGCAACTTCTTCGAATTTGATTCAAGCAAACTCGATCATCGACACTGCCCATGTCAGAAAAAAAAAGCTTTCCTCTCCTCAAAACATCGCTAACAAGTTTTCAAACAGGCCACCCAAAGGAACAACAAGAAAGAAACAGCCGATAGTAGTGGCAGAAGGCTCACATGCACCTGTATGTTTACTACTACCCTCGATATATATATATAACTTGACACCGCATCACAGTCCCTCGCCGAGCAGCTCTCCTTCTTCCACCTCCCTCGTCCCTTCAAGAACCAAGCCTACTCAAAGAACACCAACCGTCGAACAAAGAACCTCAAGACTGTGCTAGGCCAGGAACGCGAACGCGAGCGTGCAGAGCGTGAACGGAGACGCACAGAACGTGAAAATGTAGATCCAGACGCCATGGACGTCGACCAAGCCCCCGCGGAGGAAGAGGAAGCTCCAACGTGTACGTTTCCTTCGTCTCTCTCTCTCCCTTGCTTTCACTCACAACTCCCACAGACACCTCGATCGAGGCACCCCCCTCGTTGATTCCCCCTCGTCACTACTGCGACATCACCGGCCTCGACGTACGTCGACTCGTTCTTTTCTTTCACTGACCCAGCTCGGACGCATCCACAGGCACCCTATACCGATCCACGCACCGGTCTCAGGTATCAAGACAAGAGCGTGTACGATCTGATCAAAAACCTCGTACGTCCTTTTTACCCCTTTCCCCACCGTGCCCCTGCTTGGCAGACCCTGACGTTATAAACAATACAAGAGTCCCAGCGTCGCCAAAGACTACCTCTCCGCCAGAGGTGTCAATCCCATCGTTAAATAGTGACCAGACGGTAACGCGTTCTGTACAGTGCTATGTACAGAGTACATAAAATGACATTAGCTTAGCGTCCTCCTCGATATTAAGAGTCCCGCTCCTCCTCGCCAACAAGGTACTCTAGCTATCGTCCGAAATGTCACCAGTCCATCATCCAACACCACCACAACGTGATACAAAACAACAAGTAAAAACGTCCAACCAAAAAGTCTGTTCACGTTAGAAAGAGGCAAGCACAAGAGCATCACATGCTCAAGATGCTCAGCGTCACCAACACAGCGCCGGCGATCATACCCGTCACCACTCCTCTCCCATCTGCTCCACTCGACGACGGCTTGGTCGACGTCGTCGTCGTCGCATTCGACACCGCCGGAAGCACTGCCGCGTCCTGCGTCGGTTGCGTCCCCAGGTTGCCCGTACCGACAATCACCATCGTCCCGTTGCTCGGTATCCCGTTCACGACGACGAACAACAATGCCGGCCCAGGCGTAAGCAGGTTTGGGTTCGGTGGCGCCTGCGACACGTGCAGCACGTACGAGCCGTCGTTGTTCACCGTGTACGTATTGTTGAGCTGCAAAAGTCGCTGGCCCATGTTCATCGCGTGCGTCGTGAACCCTCCGCGAGAGAGCACCACCGTCGTGTTCGCAGCTGCATCGTTCGCTGACGTGCCCTTGTACGACGTCGAGGAGACCGTCAGGTCGAAGTAAGACCCACCGTAGCTCAGTGTCGACGGCACGCCCGTCACCTGCGGCCGCACGCTCGATGCAAAGTAGGATGGGTAAAAGATCTCGACGGTGTACGTCGTCGGATAGGGCACGTTCAGCTCGACGTCGATGTTGGGATTCGAGCCCGCGATCATCACGGATGCATCAGGTAAAAGGAGCGCCGTGGAGTGATACATCCTAGCAATGCTGGACGAGGAGAAACCCGCATTGGACCAGCGAGATCCCTTGGGGGCGTTGGGGTTGTAAATGGCAGGGGTGCCAATGGGACCCGAGGCGAGCGACTGGAAAAATGGCATCTGAGCGAGCGTAGGGGTGTAGAGTGTCTGGTTCGCAAAGCCAGCAGTGCCATTCGAGGCGCCATTGATGACGAGCAAGGTTCCGTCCGGGAGAGTGATGAACTGACCCAAGGTGCGACCCTGGAGCATGTCGTCGTCTTGTTCGTACACTGGTGAAGAGCCGTCCTGGGGTTCGGGAGTGAGCCTCTGGCAGTCTGGAGACGTTGGGTAGGTCCAGGTATTATAAAACGGCCACGAGTAGTTTCCATAGTAATCAGCTGGCATGTCGGTACCACCACAGAACAACACGGTCGGGGTATAGTTGTTGGCCGGGGTGAGAGGGAGCATGGCTACCGCACCCGAGGCAGGGTATACGCGTACGACGCCCTTGGGCATGTCGGGGAGAGGTGTCTCCACATTTTGATTGGGGTCCCAAAGAACTGAGATGGAGTCCTCGGTCAAGGGTCACAAAGGACGCGGAAAAGGACTCACTGGTGGAAAGGTTGGCCTGGAGGAGCATCTTTCCCGACGGCATGAGGTATGTATGTGCGTACGAGTTGAGACCGGACGTGTTGATCATAAAGTTCATGACCGTCGCGGCGCCACGGCTAGGATAGAATTCGTACGTGGGGGTCGAACCTCCGCCTTCGTAGGCGGGATCAACATTGGGCATGTTCCTGTTGACGTATCCGCCGGACGTGAAGCCGCCGATGAGGACGATGGTGCCGTCGGCGAGAGATTCTGCGGCCGAGTACCAGCGCATCTCCTGCATGGAGAGCACAGCAGGGTTGTCGAACCACTGACATGAGGGGTCTGACAAGTTGGACTGCGTGCACGGGTTGAGGATACGAATGGACTTTCTACCGTCGTAGTCGCCATAGGCACTGTCGTAAAAGTCAGACGGGGCGGAGGCACCTCCTGTTTATTTATTTATTTATTTATTTTTCCAACAGAAAATGCAAGTTTGGACGAACCGATGCCAACGGCATTGTTACCACCGAAAGTGGCATATGACCCGTTTGGGAGATGCATGCCAGACGCGCAGAAACTATTGGTGAGCACGCTCATCGTCGTTGCTTGGTGAGTGTTGATGTTCCTGTTTCACCTTAGAATTGAGAAGAAGAAGCAAATTATTCAGAGTCAACGAACCAAACGGCACCCCACGCAGGGTGGCCATCGATTTGGGTGGGGTTGCCCTCGGTCTTGTCGAGGATGTAGACCATCTCGTCGTTGCCGAGGAACATCTGGAGGTGGACGAATTCCAGAGGAGGAGCGGGAATGGGAGCGGAAGGGACGTTACCATCATGGCGCTGACGAGGGTGCTACCAGCCTGCTGGAAGGTGCCTGCTTTCTGTGCGGTCGCGGGAAGAAGTAGGGCGGCGAGGGCCAGCCATCGTAGAGTGGGAGACATAACTGTACGAGACGAAGAGACAAAGAGCGGTGTTGCTGCAGTGAGCGAGGGAGAAAAAATACGGCCGCGGCAGAAGTGATGACACGAGGAGAAGAAGAAGGTGAATGTGATGAAACAACGAGATCGGGTTAGTCCAGGAATAGAACTTACTCATCCGAATTGGTATTTGCGTCACTTCCGCTGCCGCTGCCAACGCTCCATTCTTAAGCTAGATATTATTGACAGTGCAGTGCGTTGGACCTTGGCTGTGTATGTCCATGAGCGTGCACCACCGTGACCCCCTGAGTGTCAGTATCTTCCCTTACGGCAATGAAGCCTATCCAAGCGTAAGTCCTTAGACTCCCACGCACAGAGTCTACTCGACAGCCGTTACGTTCAAAACTACAAAGACATGACAGTCTAACAGTATCGCCCCTGTCAAGTTCCGAACCGAATTCCCTTTCTTCTTCACACCCTCTCAAACACGTACATGTACGCCAACTTCTTCAGCTCCTCTACACTCGTCCGATCGGCCAACACCACCTTCTCGTCATTAAACAGCACCCAACCGTCATCCCCGTCCACACCCGGCGTATCCACCTCCATCGCATCACCCGACGGCGAACGCCCCATACGCACGTGTGCAACGTAGTGCCCAGAGTGCACACTTGGACCCTTGTGCGAGATGAACGCCTTCAATCGGTACACCGCAGGCAACACCGTAGAACCAGGAACAGGTGGCGCCTTCGTCTCCCCCTGCCCGTCCCCCTTGGAGGACGTGACCTCGCCCGTGTCATCCGGGTGATTGAACAACCACTCGACCGCCCGTTCAGGGTTCCCGCCCTGCCCGTCCCCATTAGCATCCTACACTCGTCCATGGCCAACGACGCTACGTACAGTCTCCAGGAGCGCTTTGCGCGCCTGTGCGTCCGTGAACCCCATGGCAGCCAGTAGCGCAATCTCGTCTGCCGTGGGCCCTACCACCTTCGTACCACCCATCGGTGCATCCAACTGGATCGGATCGTCAATGTCTACCAGCATAATCAGCGTCGCTCCTCGGTCGCATCAATGCTCGCTTACCGGGGTCTTCCATGTGGTTGAATAGCCATTCCATGGCAACTTCTGCCCCAGAGTTACCAGTTGCAAGCAGTGCTTTCTGGCACCTTACAGTCGGGAAGCCCATACCCTCCAACTGAGCCATCGCATCCGCATCAAACTGCGGTAACGATGGTGCAGAGCCAGCTGCGGACCCATCCACAAGTTCTTCTTCCCCCTCTTGCGGTCCCTTGCCGACATATTCGTCCAGTACAAGGTCCTTCTCCGGCAGAATGATGGGAATGTCTGCGTTTATACCTTGTGGGTCGTGCTGCAACTCGCGACCATGACTACGTACCTAGTTTCGTAGGCACCCAATTCTTGAGCTGGAATTTCTTGGCATGTATTACCAGCACGTCGGGGAACGTGGCCAGCTCTGTCCGTCTGACGGCATATGTTTTGCCACATCCTGCTTCACATTGGTACTCTAACGTTTCTTGTCCCCTTTGTCCGAGGAAGAGGTCGAGGCACAACTTCAAAGAGACGGGTGCATACGTCGGCTTGGATCCATCTGTAGCACCTTCACTCGCCGCAACTTCCGTCGTTGGGACACCGAGGCTGAGGACATCCATGTTGTCCACGCGATACCTGACGCGATGACACCCCAAACATTCCAATCGCTGTTCCAACCCAAACGAAAAGATATCCGTTGGTTCACCCTCTCCTGAGATGTGATCAGTTGTGAACGAATCTCCAACATCAAACGAGCGTGTACCTGGTGCACCGCCTCTCGCCCGATGGTTGTGCCGTCTGAGCACAGTGAGAAAATGTCCAAGGAACTCTTCTGCGTCTTGTTGCCGCATGGTCGCAAATTCGGCATGACCTTTGCCGACGAGCGCTTTGAACCCGGCAGGCTTCAGACCCGCCTGCCAGGGACTGTGCTCAGGTGTGGGGTGGGCAAGCGGATACAGAGGTGCTGCATACGACGTCAGCTCTCCGCAGCAACCTAGAGAGAAAGCGAACGAACGCTGCTCGGTGTGCGGATGCGAGTAACGTCCACTTAAAAGACCGTCAGCGAGTTTGAACAGCTGACATTCGAGGCAATCTGCGGGCAGTGGTTGATCGCAGGCCACCCAGTGTAACAAAGCTTTCTCATGTTCCGGGGATACGTCTGATGATGGTCGGTGATAATACCTTTTTTGAAAGGGTGAAAGCGAAAACAGCATTTGTATGACAGAGGCCATGTAACAACTGGAGGCAAACGCGATGAGCGAGGTTGCCTGCTCCGATGCTACAAAGTGATGCCTACCTATTGCCGAGATTGCTCAGACCAGTGGTTCCCGGGCCGAATACAGGCTTCAGAGCGCTTCCGTCTTCTGCGGTGAGAGAAAAGTCAAAGGTCAAGTTTTGTTCGATTTGCTGCATAGAGCATAAGTATCCGGGGAAAGTACCCTGCTTGCACACTTACGAGCTCTGTCATGCTTTTCTCCGTCTTTTTCTGAGACATCACATTTATTCCGAATGTAGCGAGGTGTGTTGTTAATTCTGGATCAAGACGAGTATCGTTGCACGCATAGCAGTAGATATCTGCGAGGATAGTTAGACGGTAGCGTCTCGAGACGCATGCTCATACATACCTGCTCCACCTTCCGGCGTGATCGTCCCGAGCTTCACACAAACCGGATGTTGAGATGCATTGAAATGCGCCAATGCATGACCATTTCCGCCGATACCACCGAATTGCGGACGTCCGCAAGCCAGCGCACCACAAGCCAAACAAAGCCACAAATTAGATGTCAGTTCGCAAGAAGCGCAGTGCGCGAGCCCTGCTTGCTCGATGAGAGCGATACGCGACGCGGCCGAGATCGATCACGCACCTTCTGCGGGGATAGGCCCGCTCGAAAGCTGCTCGAGCAACAACGTATGCTCGCAAGCGATGATTTCGTCTTCCCAAGCCTTGACCTCTGACTGACGGGCAGAGGAAAGTGATTGCATGATCCCGTCCGTCAAACGTTTCGTCTGCCGAAAACTGAACCAGAGGACCAAGACGAAGAGAGGTATACAAAAACACAAACAGTGCCT
>JBBPPF010000421.1:0-20175 GCA_038091815.1 Leccinum obscurum | reverse complement strand
GTGGGGTTCCTCCGAGTTGGCAAGTAAACACAGATCCTCAAAGACCGAGTACGCGTCCTTCGCGAACGGTCCCAGGAGTGCGGTAGTTCCCTCCGGGAGAGTCACTTCTTCCAGCAACTCTGGATCCAGAGAATCTTGCTTGTCCTCTTCGAGCATCTTGTCGACGACGAACATCACTAGTTGACGAAGCGTGGCGGCAGCGGTGGACGATACGACCGCAATGCGAGAGTCTTGCAGCTTGAAGCACAAAAGAAGTGCCTGCACACACGTTCAGAGTCGTGATTTAGAGTGTCGGCAAGACATACCTCGCCCAGTAGCTCTCCATGAACAGAAGGAAAGTTGGTTATAAGGGAGACGAGCGTTTGTAGAATGCGAAGTTGAATGTCGACGCCCTGGCTCATCGCATCACTCATAGTCGTGATAATCAGGGGCACGGCGGATTGCGGGACCGCCTTGAGCGCAATGAGACGCTGAAGAGACCCGAGCGATATTGCCACGACTTTTGCGTTCTTGGTGGCGCATCCCATGAACACCGGGCGGAGTAGATCATCAGAGTGTGCACCATCTTTGCATGACGGATGAGATGAACAGGCATATATAGAACGAAGCATAACGAATCACGAACCCACCAGATGCGAGTGAAGCCGTAGCCTGTTCTGGCGAAGACCTGAGAATTGCTAGCGATTTCTCGGCTGCCTGTCGAGGGACGAATGAACGTGCAACGTGAGTGGGCTGATACTAGCCTGGAGACGAAAGGGAGTTAGACCGACCTCGCGTATTTCGGGGTGTTTTCTCCTAGACTCACTGGCCAGAGACTAATGAAAATACATCAGCTACACTCGATAAACGCTACGAACGCGTCGATGTGAATACCTGCAACTCCGTCACAAGGAACGCTAGCGAGCTCATTTTTTGTTTCGATCCCTTCCTTTACCCCGAACTGTAGCTCGCGAGAACGATATGGAAAGAAAGAGTTCGTTCAGCACCGAGGGGAAAGAGGAAGCAATAGATTGTTCTTCAAGAAGTTGGGTCGCCGGCGGTATGACGGAGCCAGGTGACAAATCAGGTCTACTTACATAAACACATTTTTTTTGTAAATGTCTCCTCATCATCACAGATAACGAAAATGGTCCAGGCGAGCAAATATCAACGATAGAACCGTCAGAAGGCTACCCAAAATGCGATTTCGCCACTCTAAGCTACCTTCGTTTCCAGATAGGGCGTTTGGATGCAGTTGACTCCTTCCTCGGTCTGAGAGAGAGGGAAAGCAGGTAAGGAGGCTTGCAATTTTTTCATGTATGCCGCATAAGTCGACTGCCTGTTTTCGTCTTCTAAGCTCTTGAACAGATTGACACTTAAGTTCTTGCATTCAGTGGCTACTAGGTCCAGGATGGGACGCACGGCGCACTTCCCCACTGGCCCCGACGGTTTCTCTGAACACCCAGGCTTTGTTAAGGTCCGCCTTGGTCGTGAAGGACTCAAACGCCATGTGCACTTCCTGCTGAGATACCGACCCGACGTTGGATCCATTATCATCCAGTACATAAATGATCATAACTATTCACATCAGTGCAAATCGAGTACCAAAACATCGGACAAGACTACCCTCTCACAGAATATGGCGCTGAGTCACGACAACTGTCGAACCGGTATTTGGTGATCACGGTCACTATCATCAAATATTACTCACTAAGAAACGTTCCGACAAGCTTTCCGCTGCACAGGCAAAGTTACTTCGCCAACCGACGGTTGGTAAACAGTTTTCACCCGAACCGGCATGGAATGGAAACAAAGCAATGAAGATGAACGAGGTACAGCTGCTGTGGATGGACCAGAGGCTCAGCGCTCAGCGGCCGGTGTCGTTCGCATGTGTGATTAGTATCCCGGTAACACACTGAGCTGTTCTTATTCTACAGGTTGCGGTCATTGCCGAACTTAACCCCTCGCTTCTGGAGCTCGGCCGCAGGCGCACTGGTCTGCCATCGCCGACTTGAACATGACAGTTCAACACTCGCACTGATCCGATTGTTGATCCGCAACCCATCACTTACTACACATCTGTGAGTCAGTCCGCTCCTGCAAAACAGCCACAATGACACCCACGCCTGCGAACAGTGCTTTGTCCTGATTATCCTACAGACAAAGCTTATACATCAAATACGTTCGGACAATGTGCATCTAGATGTGACAGCCAAGATTGACCTTGAATACAACGGTGGACGACCGGAAAACAAAAGAAACTCTCAAGCTATTTAATGGTCAAGGAGCGCATCCCATTTCCGCAGACATGAATAGCCATCATAGTCAAAGTTGCCATCAGGGTTGCACGAGCATCGGTTGTTCGCCCATTGGTTCGCATTGATGGGGCAGTGTGTGTAGGGTGGGTGCTCGTATCCGATGTCACTGAAGAAATGGATAGCGCTACGCGGCAAAAACAAAGCAGCGGCGATAGAGTGCACTGGCGCGTCCCCCCAACGCTGTGTTCAATCGTTATCTCAGCAGGCGGACTGGGTAGATATGGAAGCATGCCAACTTGCCTCGTAGTAAAATCCTCCAGTTTTATCGAGGAATTCAAAGAACGACATATACGTCTCACTCCTCCAAAAGTCCATGTCTGCGATCTCGAAGTTGGACCAGACTAGCGTCGTTCAGGGTTCATAAGCCCGACGGAGAAGGGGTACCAGAACGACTCACAGTGACATAGGTTGTAACTGTGACCGCCGTCATCAGAAATAAAGCCCAGGGAGTTTTGTGGATCTAGTGTCTCCGGGTGTGCCTTTGTGTATTCTAGGTACGATTTGAGCTCTGTTCCTCCGCCAACTCGGCGGTATGCGTACCTTTGACTGTATCCCATAGGGTGACTATGGTGGCCTGATATTCATACATTGAAATCGTGAAGCCTGAAATTTTATAAATTATAATCGTGTTTGAGATGAAGAAGTCGCATCCAACATACTATAGGTTTTGTTATGGCTAATCATGAACTGAAAAGGGTCCGAAGGAATATCGCAATGAAAGTGGATCCATGGTCTGCATGTCGTATGCTCAGCCCACCTCCATTGACGCCAGGGAAACAACTCACTCTATTCTCCAATAGTACCTGTCCACATCATTTAAAGAGGGTGAGAGTGCTTGAATGGACAACGGGAGACCTCGCACCTGTACTTTTGAAGCAAAGCATGCCTGAAGAAAAACTTGTCTACTGTAAGACGATTTGTCCAAGACTGTCTGAAACGGGCACTCACGCCGGAATTGAATCGACACATGTTTCGGTAGGAAACACTGCCTATATGGGATGAATCAATCGTTTGATCAGATGTTTTACCTGATCATCATGTTTTAGGACTGACCTCCATAAATGATGTTATCCTCTTCCATCTTTTTCCTACCGTTCGCAGCCTTTTCCTCGTCGATAGATTCTGGCGCATACCAATGGTCATGCGGTATGACCCCAAACTCCATTGGAGCCGCAGACAGAACCAATATGCGTCTTATCGGTGGTGGCTCAACATTACGTACTCGTCCGTTCAATCCGCACAAAAGCCTACCTTTTGAATTCATCGTTGAAAGGCTCCTCGTTCAGGAAGACATATGGATATTCATGTTGCCGGTTGAACCGATCTTCAATGC
This sequence comes from Leccinum obscurum, assembly GCA_038091815.1. Taxonomy (NCBI): domain Eukaryota; kingdom Fungi; phylum Basidiomycota; class Agaricomycetes; order Boletales; family Boletaceae; genus Leccinum; species Leccinum obscurum. The sequence continues at coordinate 16,545 of JBBPPF010000421.1, read as the reverse complement.
TTCGTACGCTATGGATGACCCCGTCGAGGTCGGAGTTTCGACATAGGATAACGAAAGTAGCGTTTGCCTTTTGGGACGAATCCAGGGTGATGGATGGAGTGGTGTGGACGAGGGGGAGTGAGTCGTCGTTCGAACTCAGGGAATGTGTTAAAGAGGACAGCATCTCCTTGGTCAGGAGATGGTTATTGCTGGTTATTCTGAACGTGACGAAAAGCATTCCCTGAACCGCGAAAAGATATGTTCAGGTTTCATCACATCCGAGGTATAGAAATGGGCGACACTCACCAAAACGATAATGACTATCAACACATGGCGAATAGGTATAGCAGTCATTAGGCTGGAGACGACGAAAGGTTGAGGGGAAGTGAGAGAGGACACTGATTGTCAGTACTTAAACAAGCATCGATAGTCCCGGTGGTTACCGTTGCCTCCCCGCCTCAACGGCCTGAGCCGGTTTGCATGCGATGTCCGTGCCGCAGTGCTGCGGCGCCCACGATAAGTGACACAATGGGTACAGCCATTCGCTCCAAGGAACAAGAAACCGGACCACGTGACTTCCCGAAATGGACACTCTGTTTCAAGCAAAACCTTTCGAACTTTGGGCATGTTCGTGTATGTACGAGCTCTCAGTGAACAACCATCGGATGGACCATCTTGATGGAGAACGACGGCCGCAGAGCTTTGTCTAACAACGCACTGGTTCGTCGTCACACGAAGTGGCGAGCATCGGTAACCGGGCCGTTGATCTAAAGTTTCACCTAAATAGATGGGGACGGACATGCCAGCAAATGGGAGTACCTGCGTTTCGAGCTGCCGACAAGGTACTGTACCTGGTCACCACGAAGCTCAACCCAAGTGTCGAGAAGTCGTTCAAGCCACGGCCGAATTCGGTGACACCTGGTCCGTCGAATCGTACTATGAAGTGTGACGAGGGCGCGATCACTGCAATACCACGCAAGCTTAGAAGAAGATTGACTCACAGATACGTACAAAGGCGTACATAACCCCTCGCCAACGATCGCATCAACTTGGCCGTGATCAAGTTGATTCCTATGATAATATTGATGTGACAAATGTTCATCCGGCACTTATGTTAGCAGGTAAATAAGTATAAACATCTTCAAACAGGCCGGCGTATCACGGGCTTGGCAAACTCCAGCCTGGAGATAGTACAGCTGTCGAGTCCGCGTTGCAACTGTCAACACGACGGACGACAAACTGTCGTGACAGCACACCAGACAGACGTACATATACGTGTGCAGGCTCGTCGATTCATTGATCGCCAACATCGCTCGAGCCACAACAACGCAGCGAGAACGATCGAGTGCCTGGCAGAAATCATGCCACGGCGCCGCCCATGCCCGAATGCAGCTTCCAGTGTATTAAACTTCCATCCTTCGAAAGTGTCCGCATTATGTACTCGCCATGACACACAATGCGGCTTGAACACACGTTGACCTTGATGCAGCCGCTTCCCCTTCTTGCCAATCATTTCAAAGGCTCTGCAACGGCGATTCACTGAATGTTGGCCTCGAAGTCACCGAAATGACCTTGTGTCCTAGGTTCGTCTCCATCTGCCCCTCAGATCTTTTCACAGGTTTTCTCTTCGTCTCCCCAAACAACTCGCCACCAGCGATCGCTCACCTGTTGGCCGTACCAATGCTTCACACATCATCATACAGGACACTTTGCCCCCCTGCTTGCACTTCTCTTCTCACCTATTGTCAGTAGCCATCTCCTTCAGACATATTCGGTCTCCATGCATGCGTTGCACACCCCGAAACCTCCACCCCTGACATCGTGCTCTTTCTCCCCTGGTTTCCATCATTCATCTACCGGATTTCCGAAGCGTATCTTCTCACCCAACTAGACTACTCTCGGGAACTGTAGGATGAACTTTGGCCTCTCCGCCCTCACGACGTTGCTCTTGTACCGCGTTCGGCTGCTGAACCAATCTCCGACGCGGACTCAAACCTCATCCGAGCCTGGTATGCCGCTCTATCCATTTCCAACCCGCGCTCTCAAATTGCTTGTACAGACCCCTGAGGGTTTTCAAGTTCTTAGACGTCTCATGTTTGGCGGCAGCCCTTGTCCAGACGAACTCTTGTCTCGGAAGGTGTTCCTTGGTCATTATGGACTCAATGCGTTCTTTTGTCCTTTCCCATGGTTCTTGCCCTTCGGGTCATATATGCTTCAGCTGAGATGGGTCAACTCATGATGTCCTTTCATGATGTCACCACCGAGAAACTAGGTCCGCACCAGGGGCCCCTATGTACACATTGGCACAATTGAATATATGCGCTTCGAACCCCACGCGACGAAACATGTAAGCTCTTTATCCTCGACGGATGGCCCATCAAGGCAAGTACTGTGCATACAGACTTCTTCAGATACCCTTGTCATGGTACATATCTTCTCCTTATCACCCTCTCTCTACCTCGCCGTCACGAACACAACAGGTCAATGGCGAAAAGACCAACCCAGTTCCCATCAAACTCATCCTTCATTCCTCCCCGTAGACATCGTCTTTGGCGCTGCCCGTGCCCAACAGTGCTCACTCGACCCTCCCCCTGAGCAGATACGCGGATCGGGCACGATCGCAGTAGTCCAGCTTGAAATTGCAGTAAGTCAGCACGATGTACTGCGGTATGTATGTTTATTCGAAGCTGGTCGATCCAGGGGTATGTCGGAGAGATTTCGGGAGAAAACACAGAAGGCACAGTACTACACATGTTTACCGTGCCCGAATGGCAGATACCTAGCGGTCGTCGAGGCGAACTGAAGCTTCACGCAACCCTCCTCACGCAAGTCAGCAAACCATCGATACACAGTTAGACGTCCGTATGAACGACCGATATTCAAGTAAGGCCAAAAGCGTAATGATAAACCTTCAGAGAAAACGACGTGCGTAAATTCGTTCTGGGTTACGGCCTACACGACAAGAGTCGCTGAGTGGGACAAACGTATGGGAGGTGGAAGTGAGCATCATTCGGAACAAAAGGCATATCGCTCAATCGAATCTCTTTCGAAATAAGACATTTGCACTGTGATCGGCGATTGGAATGCACGGGTGGGACTTCCTGCTCGAGCATGGGAGATTCGGAGGAAAGGCAGGGGAGGTGATTCCCACAGGCGGGCTTTCGTCGGCACTTTCAAGGCACCGCTATGCGGTACCCACGGTGACAGCATTTCACCGTCAGTGACGGTCCGCTCTCCGCCATCCGAGAAGATGATGTTATTCGTTCACTTCTTTCTGGGTACAGCCTCCGACGAGAATAGAATCTTTTAAAGAATGGATGGGTCCAAGGCCGCACAAAACAAATTATTCTAATCGCTCTAGACAACAGGACAGAAAAAGGTCATTCCCCGCATCAAAAGAATGCTACAGCACTGATTCGGACAGGGACACAAAGTGAGCGTGAACAGAGTTTCAGAACGAGTCCATCCCATCACTAACCGCATATGCGGTGAACTGGTCGAGTCGATCCAGTCGGAACCGCCAGGGGTGCAAGGACACCTTCCTCTCCCTCTTCCTCTCACAAGCTAAACAGGCCACTTGCACGTCGCCGACTCAACACCGGATGCACGACCACCAATGAAATCCCCAACCCGACCGTCAACCCGATCGCGACCGAAATCAGCTGCAACGCCGTCTGGAAACCACTCAGGTACGACGACGACGAGCCAGACGTCTGGTCCGACACATAGTTCAACAGCCCCCCGCTCCCGAGGCCAGACGGTACTTGAAAGAGGATGCCCGTGATCTGTTGCGGAAAATTGCCTTGGCATCCGATCCTTCGAGGAAGAAAAAAACCCACCATGACGACAAACGCGTTCCCGTCAAAAAAGCGCCCATAGATGTTGGACAGAAACCCGACCGCAAAGGCACTAAAAGGAAACCACCCCGCGACAGCTAGGTTAGCTCTTATACAAGAAACGAAACGAACGAGGAGACTCACCCAACCGCAGCGCTGATATCACTCTGATTCGGAAACTTGGTACTCACGAAATGGTTCGTCACCCACCCGGCAGACGCGATTGCGATCGACAGAAACTATCCGTTTCAGATTAGCGTCGACCCAAGGCAAAACACATCCAGCTTTCAAAAATGTCGTAATGACCTACCATCTCTTTCCTCCACCACGGTGCCATCAACCTCATGCTCAAGAACAGCGAATAGATCGGCACCGTCAAGAACGCCCACCACAAACTTGGCGTCTGCTGCCACCATGGTCCAGTAGGATCGTGCGACTTGACGCATACATAGTCTGTCGGCCCGACAAGGTCCCGCCCCAACATCTTCTCGTACAGCTCCGCTCCGATCGCGAGCCCGAACCCCAGAAAGAGCGAGTACATGAGCGCGAAACATAGCCGGACCGCTCCCGCGACCAAGGATCGTGACGCGAGTTCGAGCGAGCCACTGAGCACAATGAAGCCCTTTGGTTAAGCATCAGTCACGTTAACTCTGATACGATACCGATTGAATACTGCTTACCGGCAGGATCAGCACCACTGAACTGCTAGCAACGGCCGAGTAACAAAAATGCGTCGTTGATGCCAACGCGGCGCTCAAGAAGCTCAAAAGCGTCGCAATAGTGATTTCAAACACGTTCGCGTACAGCTCGTTGCGCACGCAAACCAGTTGAACCGCCACAAGAAGCGCGCCAAGAGGTGCCGATACGAGGCTGTCAATAAATGATCCCGAGAACGAGACAGAACAGATAGAGGCTGAGCACATTCCCCCAATGATAATCATCTGTGTGAAGTTATAAAGTGGCTTCTTGCGCATCAGAACATCCAACCCAGCGGATGCTGCAGAGACTGACATGTTGTCATGAATGACCTATCATTCGAGATCAGTTGCGTATGCACCATCCATAACGTCCAATTTACTTACGTGCCAGTACAATGCATGTGAGTCCCCTAGCTTCTCCAGATCCAAGGCGCTGCCTTGTCGAATGAACTTGACATTGCTCGTCCCAGTCGAAGTGTCCTCGAATGAAATGAGCATGACATCTGGGAGGTACATGCAACTGAGCTCGAGATCCAACACGCGTCCGGTGCTCTGTATCTGCGCCACCAGACGGTGCGAAGGACCACCAAACATCATCATGGAACGGGCGAGCTTCAGGATGAATTCCTGCCTTTGAAGGATCTCTGCCACATGCCTCGTGATCTAGTGCGATTTCAGTCTACCGGAGAACAGGACGAGATGGCTGACGCACAAAAACTTCCGCTTTTCTTCTCTTGCGGCGCATCTCCTTTCCTCTCATGATTTCTTTCACCTTGCGTTCTTTCTTCTCGTTCTCCTTGATCCGATGAGTCTCTCTCTCCACTTGCTTGGGATCAAAGTAATCTTTCATCTTCATATAGTCGTTCATAGGCGTGCCCTCTGCACTCGCCCCACTAACCGGCGTCGCAGAACCACTCTCGGCACGTGGGGTATAGAATGCCTCTATTTTTGTGCCAGCAGAAAACGACGCTCCCAAGTGACCGGGGGAGAGATGCATAGACAGAGGAAGATCCCTCAGCCTGCCAGTCCACCCTTTCCGTCCTCCTGGGGTGGAGACCGGGGGTCCCTGATCAACCTTCCGACCCTGTACGTGGGAACCCTCTGAACCTAAAGTCGGAGAGGCTACGATCGTAGGGGCGGGGGTGTCCGGAGATGCCTCTTCACTATTCTTTTCGTCGCTGACGCGGTGATCACCGGTAGCAGTTTCAATACCAGAATCACTGTTGCGAGCACGTCGGGGGGCACGGGAAAATATGTTGGGCGTCCTTTGCACCATCTTCGGAACTTCCTCCATAGAGTATCTCACGAGATGATATCCCGGTCTGTTCAAATCCGGCGCGAGCGTAGACTGTTGGGGTGCAGCCGCTACAGAGAGCGTGCCTGCTCCAGCAATGAGGGCGGAAGGTGCAGAAGCTGCGGGAAGAGATGGCGTCCGGATATGTGCAAAGATTGATGAAGCGGATCCTCCGTGTAGGGAACGTCCTAGGCTGAATATTCCATGTTTCTTGTCGTTGGCGCTCGTCCGTCCCTTCGTTGCGGGGCGATCTTGGCCGCCATCTTCTTCGGGTACCCACGGGCGGTGAGGTTTGAGAAGTATGTCTTCGTCACTTCCAACGTCAGAGCTGGTATGACTCTGCCCACCCGGTGAGCTCGCCCCGCTGGTGCTTTCCTCATTGTCGTGATCGTGATCGTGGCCGTAAAGCGCCAATAACGCACTGAGGACACCATTACCAAGTTTCGGGTTATGGGGGTGTGGATGACCACGATGGGCTTGAGGGAGATTCGAGACGGGAGCTAACCAACTACCGGGTACTCCTTTTCGAACCCGTCCCGGGCGACGAAGCTCTCGGCTGGTAGATTCGGCATCATTTTCGGCATCGGAGTGGGTAAGGCGGCGACTTGGACCAGGTTGTGCAGGTCTGGCTACCTTGCCTTTCTCATCTATTTCTCTCTCTCCATTTGCATGAGCAGTCCTCGACCTGGTAACCTTCTTCCCGTTGGGTGAGCGGTAGAGCCAGCTCCGACCTTGCCTGGTGTGCGCCCTCACCACTCCCGCGGCTCGGTGCTCCGCCAAACGCTCGATTTGTTTCTCCCTGACGTTCGTATCGTCTAGTTCTTGACTTCTTTTTCTCCAAGTGGATCTCCTTCGAAGGGCGTTACTGGACTCTCGACCTCCGGCATCGGGTATGGGTAACTGAACAGGAAGTCCTTCTCGTTCTAGTGGGTCTATCCAAACTTCTCCCGGAACATTATGCGTGTGATGCGAAACCGTAGGGTCATCGATAGGGTTTGTAGTCCCTGAACTTTGTGATTCTGACACGTGAGTCGGAGGCGCGTTAGTGATGGGGTATGGGTTGTCGGTACTCGGGTGGGACGGAAAGGCAGGCCCTTGGAATGGGTTACGATGGGACGATGCAGTCGCGCGGGGCGGGACGTTGGCCGTGGGTGGCGGCACAGAAGGAAGTACGCTCGCCTCTCTGTCTTGCATCTCCCGACTGCTTCGGAGACGTTCGTGCGACTGGTGCCTTTCCAAGTCACTTCTGAGTTTATCAAACGCACCATCCTGGAGGTGATTATCAGCCGTGCAAAAATAAGACTGCGAACAGATGGGAACGTACGTTGAGCCCCGTCTCGTCGAGTTCATGCCACTGGCTGTTTCGTCGAGAGGCCTCTGAACGAGAGTTCACTCGAGCGCGGTCACTACGAGCCCGATGAATGCGATGTGGCATTCTTGTGTTACCTCTGGGTGGGGTGTCCCCGACGGGACGGAATCTGTCACGATTTTGATTTTCTGATGAAGACTCCATCACGACGCGACTAACAAGCGCGGGCGATCGATAACTGAGAGCATACAATTATGGGGGGAAACCGAGTGAGAGACGAGAAGACATACATTCAGCGATGGGAAGTGGTATATTTTCCTCGTAGATGAGCCAGGCCTGTGTACGCGGCGACTGGAAGGTGGACGACAAGGAAATAAAACAAGTACCGATAACAATGGAAAGAAGAATGACGGGAGAGAGTCAGAGGGACATGTTTACGTTGTGTGTGCTCGGCAACGGGACACTTGTGACATTTCAACTTGTGAAAGTGGAGCGCACCAAAGTAAGATTCGGGGCACAAAGACTCACCGCTAGCACCCCTGACGTCATTTCTAATATAGGCTGCACCACCTTCCTTTTTGGGACCGCTCGCCCTTGAAATCATTGGATCGCTCATGAATAGGCTGCACCCTCCGTTAAATACTAACTCCAAGAAATTCTCATCGCACGGAGCCACAGATCTTGGCGCATCATGGACCCATCTCCATCATTTAATCTTGTAAGTTGGGTAGTAATTTATCAGGACGACGTCAATGCTGCGCAGCGCGCTTTACCGAGCACCGTAAAAGAAGCTTAATTTCCATTCCTCGCTCGCATTTAGAAAGCTCTGATTGGAGACGAGTCCTATGCTGAAGGTTACTATCTCCTCAATGTGGTCGCGGGTGGCCAAAAACCCTGTGACCGTATCAAACGAACTAGGAAACGCCGTACCCTTTCAAGGGATATCAGACTACGCATGATGTAACGCATCAAGACCTACCCTTCTATGTCACCCAAATCCTTCTCGGATGGCGGAGAGTGGACCCCATGGTGAGATACCGTCATCGTGGGTACCGCCATGATGGCGCGCGAAAGTGCCGACGGGAGCCCGAGTCGCCAGCCAGCACCTGTGGGAATCCCCTCCCTTTCCCTTTCCTCCATCTCCTCCTCCCCATTCGTGCATCCCCAATTGAAACCAATTCAAATCTATCCAATCAACTCCCTACATAGGGCGTAGTAAGATTGGTAGCTGGTACCCTACACGGCCTCGGACAGGCAGCGGTCGGGGTAGCTCCTGACGAGACGCTTTCGCAGGCTCGAAACCGCTACCTATCCCGCTCTCTTACCTTCCCCCTACTCGTACTGTATATCGTCGCCCGAACGTGTCCGGTGGTCCGACCCCAACCTTCGGAGAGAGGTGGCAGACGGACGAGCAAGCGGATTAGACACGTCGATCCACGGATGTCTGGACGGGCTGCTGAGCGACGGTAAAATACTTGGCAAAGCATCGAGAAACGATCGTGTGACACATAGCAATACGTGGAGCGATACGGTATTACGAAGCAAGCATGGTCAACACGCCGTGCAACAATTATTACACCTACCCAATCACACACCCCTCCCCTCACCTTCGCAATTCACCCATTCGATGCAAAACTCACGCCAACCCCTGCGATCCACGAAGAACCGACGTGAGGAAACTATCAAGAAACGCCATCAATCAGACCTGATCGGAAAGGCAAGGACATTCCACAACGTACTTCCCAAACCATCACACCCCCATCTGGAAATAGAAAAAAAGATGTTCCCAACGCATTCAGTAGTTGTCCTTTCGCACGATTCCGATACAACTTACTCCAGCAAGAGGCAAAGGCTTGGGCGACACACGAAGCCAGCGCCGGTGTCGACATGAACCCGTTACTGGCGTCCGACGTCGTTCCGGGTTTACCGATGAGTAGCTTGTCGAGGGGAACACCGTTGTCTGCGATTTGGAATAACGCAGATTCGGGGAATGTCGTAGAAGACATGTGGAGAAGGCCGTCACAAGTCGTATACTCGGTCGTTCCTTCTACAAAGCAAGGTTCGATCAGTCTAGATCGACGCGTCGGCGTGCCCAACTCACGATTATAAAACTGACGAGCGGTCGCCGACCCACGTTTGCGTCAGGAAATCGATCACGAAGCGAAACATAACTTTGAGTTTACCTGTATATTATACTGAAAGGAACGCGATAAGTTATTATTTCGGCTGAGGCCTATCGACCGTCTCGGCTCACCCAATCGATTAGATGTCCTACACTTTGATCCACACCCAAATATCCTCCGCCGCTCCACAAACCAGGAGAGAACCACGGGGCGACCGCTGTACCTATCTCTGAGCAGCTGTTACGATACGAAAGCATCCAACGACCCACGTGCATGAGTAAGAATAAACTGCCCTTGTGGAAGATTCGTCCTGAGCTGCTGCGTGAAGCTAACGAGCCACGGTACAGCCGTGCCCGTAGTCTCAAACGCAGCAAAATCCTAATCCCCCCCAAAAAAAAATTAAGCACACCGCCTTTGCAACGAAAACAACCCCATACCTCATAGTCGACGTCAACGCCCTGAAACCCAAACTGCTTCACCCAAGAAGACATGGTGTCCGCCAGCTGCATAGGGTTGAGGCCAGACGTCGTGGGCGTGTCTGTGGACCCGAACGCCGACACGATGAGTGAGATACCTGCCGCTTTGTACTCTTGTAGGTACGTGCTACGCTGACTGGGGGTGAGAGTCGCCCATGCCTCGGCTTGGTCGACTGGTCCGGACGTGAGCAGGAATCCGAGCGCACTAGATGTATCAAAAAGAGAAAACGGTCATCCGTGAGTCTTCGCTGTCAGATGATCGATGCATGCACCGCTCACAAGACGTTGAACCCCTGCACGACAAGGTGAAAAGAATAAGCCATGTCAGAAGACGGCCACCGAAATTGGTCATACTCACCGAAAGTTGCGACGCAGACGGAAATGGGCTGATGAAGGCGTCGTTATAGGCCAAGAAACGCGGCGCAGCGGGCACGGTGCTTTTCAACAAATCCCGGGCTTCCGGACCAAGACTCTGCAGTCTGTCTGCGAGCGGGACGGCCCACGCTGATGACCCAAGCAGCCACAAGACGACCGCAAACGCCAGGCCCAAGCCAGAACCAGAGACTCGGACACTAGTCACCATGGCCCCCTTTGCCAGTGATTGCGATGGAATGGCGCGAGACGACTAGGGACGGGACGAGACACTTGTGATGAACCTGGGTGCCTTGGACGTTGTCTCGTCTGCAACCCCAGACGAGATTCATTTATACCCTGGCCGTGGATCTGCGAGCTGGGCATGCTGTCTCACCTTGGCCAGCAACCACCGGGCAGGCAACGCCAGGCCGACGACGACGACGATAACAAGAACATGATTACGCAGGCAGCGACGAGGCTGACTGAGACCCCGAGCAGATTCGACTTGGGCGACTCTCGTCGTTCGTCCTGCGATCGAACTCCCCGAGTCATCCGATCAGCCCACTCTCACATTTTGAAATTTCATATACGACGATCAGGTCCAGGGGAAACGGTTTCAATTTGGAATGTCGGTCCTGCGCGGGCTCGGTGCGCTGACCCCCGGGAGAACGAGTTTGAATGTCGACGTTTAGCTTCAGATCCATTTGAGGCGGTCGTTGACTGCAGACGCACGCTGTTTGCGAGTCACTTCCGGAAGGCGCGCGCGCCTGATTGGTGGATGGACGCCGAGGTCTCCCCTTGTCCGAGTGTCCAACGACAAACGAGCATCCGAGTCACATCGCGAAACCAGCGTGTCATTCGAACTTTGTCCTGCATTATACACGATGTCTCAGTCTCGTTCAAGATTGGTGAACATCCCTTGCCTTTTTGTCCGTACAAAGTGAATGCAAGTTGTGCATTCCGTTTCCTTGGTTATTTTACCGTGACAAGAAAAGTGTGAAATTGAAGCCCACGGGAGTTTCCGAACTTGACGCGCAACAAGAAACCCACGTGGCCAAAAGCAGCACACTGCCTTCTGAATGTGAGTCTTGCTGCGGACCCGACGAGTGATTCCGCACGACAGCCAACTGAGCAGCACTAGTACTGACAGTCTAATGCTGCTCAGTATGGCATCCTCGAATCCACGATGTGACCCACAAACAAGAGTATCTTATCATTGCCGCAGGAAAGGCTAGGTGCGTTCCCTGACTCGTCGAGGATATGATTAATTAATTGGTTCTGCTGGCACTTGCTGCCATGCCTCCTTCGCCGCATCAGGGACTCGATCACGTCCAAAGTTCCATTCGCCGACCTGACTAGCATTTTGGCCGTCGTGACGGCGACTCGCGATCGGTAACGTTACTGTACCCACCCCGCACCGACGTCGGTGAAAAGCAACTGCCACGCTGAACGGACTGATTCAATCCGATTGTTAATTATGCCCGTTCCTGAACCACTTCATCCGAGATACCATACGTTGGCAGGGAGATGGCCAAGTCGCCGACAGAGGGTGCCTCCTCAAGCTCAAGGCCAGATGGGTGATCGGGATGTTCCAAAGAAAAAACACATACTTCCATTATTTGCAGAGACAGACGGAAAATCTATATGCGTAACTATAAAAAACAACACATTGCCAGGGCAACCCAGCAGTACTCTAAAAATCGCGTAAAGTGAATGACGAGGAAGACAATATCAACAAAACCGATTACTTAGTCAAATCCACACCCCCTCCTCGTCCATTACCTTGCACCCATAAGACCGCCACGCGACTTCTGCTCCGAGATCGTCGGTTCCATCGTCCTTCGTACCTACGACGCCAGCCACTTCATATGCCGATTTCGTCTATCCAGGAATTCGGTAAATTTGGTCTGAAAACGCACAGAATATACTTACCAGACCCAGAGTAACCTTGATCATGGGCAAGCTAGGCGCATACTCTTCTAATTCTAGTGTTTCTTCCGTGTCTTCCTCTGCTCTTCGAGGATCATGTTCTCTATTGCTCATGTCGGCGTGTGCTTTGATGAGCCTGATCACGTTCCGCGCTGCCACTTCCCCTTGGTAATAAGCGGTATGACCAGCCTTGATTGCCCCAAACGCATCGGCAGAATCTCCGATTGCGAACAGGTGAGAATAGATATCAGGATCGTGCGACACGTAAGCCGCGGGTTTCAGGAACTCATTCATAGAGGAACCGGTCGACATCGACGCTGAGATCGTAAGGTCTGTTTCCACAAGGGTGTCGTCGGGCGAAGGTGGGACACTGCCGCATAACGCAGGGGAAGTTGAACGCATGGCACGACCGTGGCCGTCACCGTCGATAGGAGTGGCCTTTTCACTCAGCGGGAGAATTTGCATGGTGCGAGATACCCGCACCATCCCACTTTCGGGATTGATAGTACGCGGATCCATGCTTTCGAGGAGCGACGTGTTAGGTAACTGCCCCGTGCACAGAAGCTGTACGTGTCACGTTCAAATAGAACGGAGAGAAGCAATGCAAAAGAGGAATCAAGGTGGTTGGCAAGGTGTTTTCGAAACATGTCCTCAGCCCACGTACCACAAGATCTGCCCTAATCTCGCGCCCTTTCGCCGTCTTGATCAACCGTGTCCCTTGCTTTCCAGTGTCGTTTGTTCCGTCGCCATTGAGCGATGACATGTCCAGTCGCTCGCCGAGAACGACATGCACGCCGACTTCTTGGAGACCTTGATAAGCTGCAGATGAAATTGCAAAGAGATAAGTAACGTGGACGAATGGCATTTGACAAGGCACTTGCCTTCTTCGCTCAGAGCCTCATCGAACTTGTGGAGCAACTTCGACCGTGAATGCAAAAGTGTCACAGACTTGCTGGGGTAAATCTCTGCAATGTCTGACGCAAATTCTGTGCAAGGCGCGATAGTTTTAATGGAGGGATGAGGTCAAGGAAATAACGAAGAAAAAATGAGAATGGGAAGCGCTCTCAAAGCACAAAAACTAACTTACGGATTCCGAGTGCACCTCCACCAACGACAAGCACATCCTGTGCAGCCGCGATTTGTTGCTGACGGGTGCGAAGCCAGGAAATACCCTCTTGTTTCATTCCCCTGTATGGCTGGGTGTGATTTACACCATCTGTACAGGCTGGCGGTTTCGATTCCGAGGAAGGCGTGTCGCATGGTTCCCAAAGGTTGATGGGAGAAGGAAGGTGAGAGCCAAGTGCATAGATTGCAAAGTCGAAATGCAATATTTCCTCCTCTGGTAATTCAACTGAGGAGGTGTTGGTGTGCGTAGTATATGTGATATGGTGCGGGTGAAGGGATGTGATAGTTCCATGCACGCGTTTGTGCCAGTGTGAAGAAGTTGGATCGGACGGATTGTCGAATAGATGATCGTATGGAATAACTGTGCGGAATGAGTAAACGTCAGCAAGCAGGACAGTGACTGGGACATACAAGCTTTGTGTTCGTGACCAGGAAGGACAGCGTAGCGGGGCAAGTTATACAGGTGGTTTACATGGCTGAGAAAGATGATTTTGATGTTACGGATGCCGGTGAGAGAAAGGTGACAAACGAGACTCACGAGTTCCTATCGACCAAGACGACCCTCCATCCGTTTGGTAGACCAGCGGCAAGGACTCGAGCTGCCCTGTGGCCTACAACCAGAAATGTATAAGTGCGAATGAAGAAGGATGTGTGGGAGTATAAGGCAGGGTTGGTCGAGTGATAACTTTATATTTATATGAGGCTAAACCCAACGGACGGTATTGCCACACCCGACGGTGCAAGACAGCGAGTCAAAATACGAGGACTCACCACCATAAGAACCCCCAAGAACAGCGACTGTTCTAATACCCTCAGACGACATGACAATGACAGAAAGAGCGTGTTAGTGATGGCGAGGTCAATGACGTGAACCGAAGACAAGGCTCCGAGTCGGGTCGGGAAAACTCGGTAATCAGATAACAGTGAGTGTGGGAATATTTGTCACCACTGCAGTTCAAAGTAAGTTGTTCCGGTTTACGGGCCGGAAAGACTGTCTTTCCCTCGATAGGCTCGGTCCCGAATGTCAATGGTCTCCTTCCCACCGCCCGGCGATGGCTGTGATTCAAAGACCAAAAACTAGTCCACCACTCCGGACGCGTGTCCTTTCAACTTTGCATCGCCTAGAAGAGATTCAGATGCACAGGAGACGAAGACAGAGATTACCAACGACATCACCAGCTCGTTCGACACCCTCTTGGACACTGTCATGCAGTCTGGAATTGGACAATTATCGATTAGGGCCCAAATCCATACTGGGTCACAACGTCACTGCCAGGGCAGCCAGCGACTCGGTGGCAGCATCCGTCAATCAACGTTCAACGTTCAACGTTCAACCCGGTCCAATGGTCCTTTGCGGAGTCCAAACCTGAGCGCGACAGGCTACCGTGACAGCTGCCGCACCCATCCCCTTGAACTCAGACAAGTAACCCGCACCACCCAGTGGGATCCCAGCACAAAGCTCAAGCCATTCTTTCAGCGGGATGTGCAGACCAAGCTCGGGTAACCTGCTGTCCCATGCCTTCCAGACGTCCGACTTCAACTTGGTCTTGCTGGCCTGGCGCAACTCACGGACGCACCATTTGGCAATGGTGACTTCGTACCAGAGTTTGCAGACTAAGCAGCGAATCATATCGACACTGCGTCCTGAACGTGAATATGGGTTTCTGAAACGACTGTATCAAGAACGTGTAATAGATAATCAAGGAACAAAAGCAATGACATGAGGCAATCATTAGCGTTGTGCGAATGAAGTAATGCGCAAAGGCAAAATCAATCCAAGAAATTCTTCCGAAAGAATAATACATCCTCGTCTCTCCTCCCTAGTTTCCCTGCGCCCGTCGGGGCTCGACGGGAATGAACACCCACCCGAACGCTCGCACCTCGTTTCCTTTCTCGCCCAAGAAGAGCCTAGTCTCGTACAGCCAGTTGACAAAGCCAGCGATCCATTCGCGCAGTTCGCGGAGATACCGCCGTACCTCGTGGTCGCCGGCGAACTCGGGCACCGAAAGAACCGCTCCCTCCGTCGTGACGAACGTGTCCACGCTCTGTTTGACCAGTGCACCCGCAGCGGAAACGGCGCATTCCAGGGGCACGTTCCTCTCCGTCATGAGGATCCTGACGATGTTCGCCTCGTGCTTCGGAGGTATACCTTTGGCGCACGAGACGATGTCCTGTACATAACGGAGAGAGGACGTCCGAATCAGTAACCCAGCGCGCATCACGCGCCGGACGAGAAATGGAAATGGACAGACGCTCACCTCGGACCAAGCAGCGATATCGCACGCGTGATCACGGAGTCTCACAAACAAAGCGTCCCCAGCCAACGCGTCCGGCACGTTCACGTCTCCGGCATACTGCACCATGTCCAGCGCCATCCTGAATCCGGACGCGTCACGCCTCTGTTCGATATAAGTCTCGAGATCCGGAACGACGCCCCGCGCGCCGTTCCTGGAGAGTTGGCGCCGCGCTTCGACGTATCGTCGCTGAGATTTGCCGAATTGCATGTACCATCTGGGATGCCTGTAAGCCATGTGTGACAATCGGTCCGAGAGGCTGGTTGTGTTCATTGATCGTTTCCAGTTGTGCGGGCCGCCCAAGGAAAGAAGAAGTCATCAGGTATGAATGAGTCCATCATCAATGACATCTCCGAACAGAATAATGGCAGAGCAGTAACTCACAGTACGAAGGGATACGAGTCCGCATCATTGACAACATCCCTCGAGTCATGCGTGCCAGTCGTCGCGCGTGAATCTACCAGAGGCTTTTCGCGGTGGTACAACAACAGACTGAGAAAATCGACAATGAACCGAAGTTGTGTCGCGTCCGCACTGGGATGACAAGCTGCTGCCAAGAGTCCCGACTTCGCTCCGCTCCAAGCCATGGAGGAAAGCACGACGCCAGATCCTAGCAACCACTTCTCAGAAGCCAGGGAGACCCCCTTGCAGTGTCTGTTAGCTCGCAACTCAAAGACGCTGCAGAACGACAGGAGGTCCGGAAGTTGGAGGCTCATTGTCATGGCGGGAGTGCACATGTTTGAGTGGCGTTCGTTGCAGGTTATCGGGACGATGTTGAGTGGGCGAGAAGAGATGTAGAGAGAAAGAAGGGCCACATCACAAAAACTGCAAAATTCTGACATTCCCTGACAGCCGGAGGGGGGTTACGATAAGCAAGTATATGTCAGCCCGAATGATGTCGGGGAATATATTGTCGGTCACCTCAACAATATGAGATTATAGGTGTGTCAAGAGGAACATGTATATGTCATTATCGTGTAAATCTACCTGTAGAACTTCGGAGCGCTTCAGTGCCATGATGATTGCCTCTCTGTTGCAGCAAGTCCTTATCTCTGATCTTCCTCTGCTTACTAAGAATCACCTCTTCACCCGCAACCACCATCACATCATGGTCGATGTCAACTTGGA
>JBBPPF010000420.1:0-20272 GCA_038091815.1 Leccinum obscurum | reverse complement strand
CCGGTTTGTCATCGAACCTACTATAGTACTTTCCGAGTTTTGCCAAGCCGTCTTGTATGGCCGATCGATACTGCGAGTACCGTGGGTCCTTCGCCTTTGCTTCCCAGGCTGATTGTATCGCTTCGAATGCTGGGACGGCACGGAACAGGGTTGCTTGCTTTTCATGCGAGAAGTGTTGTTGTAGGTCGTTAGTGTCCTGTATACAGTTCAACATCATGCGATAAGCTTTGAAAACATTGGAAAAATACTTACGGATATGATAGACCATGTAGCGTTAACCCGTTCCCAGTCAGCCGACTTGAGCATGAAAGCAGACCATGGTATGCACTTGGAAACCTTGCCTTTCTGTCGGAGCGTTGTGATCGGGCCAAACAATTCGTCCGCTGACGATAAGAAGAGGTTGATGGCTTGGCGTAGTTGGTGAGCACGGCCGAGCATGCCATCCGCGGTACCCCATCTGATGTTGCTGTGCAACGGGATCTTGAGCGGGGGTTGGATACCGCAGTTCACTTGTAACGTGTTGAAGTATTCGATGCGTTGACCAGAACACTGAATCTGTAAAAGTGTGAGCAAGTTTCGACAAGCTCGGTACTAGACCACGTACCTTGATGGCTAGCGTTTGAATAGCTGCCACCGCGTCCAGTGACTCGTCTAATCGGTTGTCGGGGAGCAATGGGTCAAACTCCCAGATTGCGGATGTAGTCTCAACAGTGTTGATGCGAGTGATGCTTGACATAACGTCGATGATAGCCGAGTTGAGAACGTGGGCAAGGCATGGCAGACGGTGTTGGGAGAGGTCAGAGTTGTAGACTTGGCGCTTGTGAAGAATTGATTCGATTACGTTGCAGGTGGTGTCGTTGTTACTGGTGTTGTCGGCGGTGACACAGAGCAGCTTGGAGGAAAACTTAGTGATGATACCGACACGTTCGCACAGAGAAACGAAGTAGCATCCAAGGTTGTCCCCGGTGTGCGCACCCGAAATTCCCCGGAAAGCAATGACCTGGGAGTGAAGCGTCCATGGTTTGCTGTTTTTTTTCAAGTCGCCATGGATCCAGTGGGCTGCGAAGAAGGCCTATATCGTGTGTAGACGGTAAGTCGGTCCGTGTTGCAGCTGGTCGCATAGCAACCAAACAATTTCTGAACGTCGCTTTGTTAGCAACAAGTAACGACTACAATCCATGGTTCAGCGTAAGTCAACAATATACTATCTCCCTCATTCGAACTGACCTGATCGTCACAAACAATGAATTCGGCAATAGTCTTCAAGACATCATCGCGCGAAAAGGCTCGAGTGGTGGAACCAATCGTTACGACTCCATCAAGAGTCTTCTGGGTTCCTTTCGTGCCACCCCGTTTCTCCTTGTGTTGTACGTCCAGTAACTCTCGAGGGATGGCATGGTGGTTCTCGCTGATGCCCAATTCACCGCACTGTTCCTTGTACAGGTCGTAATGCGATCGAATATGCTGTCGACAGGAAGAGTTCCCGCCGACATGGAACACTCGTCTTTTTCCTTTCTTCTTGACAAAAGCCTCGTCATTCCTACATTCAGGTAAGCATACTGGCTGTCTCGTGCACTTGGAGAAAGAACTAACTTGCATATATTGCACCATCGCCCGCTCAGTTCTTCCACGTTCCCGTCGTTCACAAATCGCACCTTCAGTTGTTCCGAAAAAATAGTAAGCAAGTCTTTTGTATTCTGTTTCCTTGTTTTACGAAGAGGAGCCGGCTCCGTGTTGTGAGTTGGCTGTTGCTGATAGGTTATTGTGTGTATGTAGGCTATCAATGAATCAACATACCGGCGGTGTCCGAGTCTGTTGCCCTTCGTGCAAGACAACCTCCTCCTCGGTATCATTGTTACCATTACCATCAACTTCAAGGATCTCTTCCATATCTGCACCGTCGGTCGTATCCAAGGCAGGAACATCAATTTCGCCGCCGAACGACGTTCCTGCACTCCTTCTACGCTGGCGCTTGGCAGCAGTGCGCTTCCGGCGCTTCGAACTAGTAAGTTCGTCACTGCTATCATGATCATCTGTCTCTGATGATTCACTCCCGCTGGCAGCCCTTCGCTTCTTTCCTTTCTTCGAGCCGGGAGAGGGAGGTTTTGACTTTGGTGGTCGAGAACGTGAACCTGTCTCGGTAGTAGCCTTCCCTTTTTGCTTCTGAAGTTGTAGGATTTTCTGTGTAGGGACCTTGCTGCGCGAAGACTTTCGAGGACTGTCCGGCATGGCTAGGACGGTTGAACTACGGAGATAAATTGCTAAAACAGACTTGAATCCTTATATACCAAACGACATGAGGCATACATGTGGTATCTTACTCAAATTGGATCAGTTTTTCAACAGTCACAACTGGTCATGTGGGAACCGGTTGGAACTGGTTGCCAACTATGCTGCAACTGAATTAGACTGGTCTTAAGAAGTCCGGTTGGGTCTAACTGAGGTTTGTGAAATATAGTAACCGGTTCAGGTCCGGTCATTTCCAAATGAGGAAAAAAACCGGACCGGACCGGACTTTTAAACACTAGTAACACCCCCCTTCTTGGGTGTCAACATGACGAGCCTCCCTTTTGTAGTGAGAACACTCGTGCTTGTGCTGGTTCCGACTCCAGCAGCATTCTTAGCACCTTGTGGATGCCTTTTTCCAATCACATGCTAAGTGCCCATCTCCTCCACAGTTGTAACAGCCAGAGTGTGTTTTTCAGATGTCGATGGTATCTACGTCCATTGCATTGGAATCTTGGTGCCTGTGCGAGCTGGGATTTCATGAGCTTTTGGCTTTCAAGGCCTCTATTGTGTTTCCGTACTTCTGTATGGTTTAGATGTAAGATTCTATGTCATCTGATCGCTTGTCGGCAAGGAAGATTGCTTTGATAATTTCCGAAGGGCTATCCCCATTGTATCGTTGCATCAGGCTTGATCATAGAGCCCAAGACAATAAGTCAAGAAGACTTGCATCCTCTCATCCTTTTCTTGTTTCTTTGGAGTTGTTCCTCCAGTGTTTCCGATGAGGGGAAGCAGTGTCCTTGTTTGTACTTTTGTAATTCATTGCGAGCCCATGCACTGGCTCCATTCAAGTCTTTTTCCTTGCTCAATCCAATCCTGGTTAGAACAGCCCGTTGCATGTGAGATACATTCCCATCTTGCACTACCATTCTTCGAAGTGGGAATAGAAACCATCAGGTGCCTGGATTGGATACTATATCTACCCTTTTTGAGACTTTTGCTGGTGTTCTTGCCTGCAGCTGTGGTCTTGGCAGCTACGGCGCAGGTTTCTGCTGCTGCTGCTATTTGTATCGCCACTAGGGCATTCTAGGTGGCAGTGGTGAGGAGGGCAGTGAGGTGGTCGAGCCATTCTCTAAGATTGTTGATTTCCTCTTGGTAGGTGGTTGTTCCTCCCTTGGGTTGGTCCATTATAGAGAGGTGGTACTTGGAAGGTTACTGATCCTTTGTAGTGCGAGTGGACTCTAGGATTAAAAGGGGTACAGCTGTTTCCTTCAATTGCATTGTGGTAGAACTCATGTTCTAACCAGTAAGGCCAATTTCTGATAAATTCAATGTGAAGTTTTCTCCAGTGGCTATGTTGTTGTTAGGATCATAATCTGGGTGATCCTTGGGGGCAATGAGTTCCAGGTGCGGAATAGGAAAGATTTCCCATATTTCAATTGAGGGTGTAGAAGGGTGCTCAATAGTGGGCAGTGGGTTATATTGAGCTAGGTCGTGGAGATACTCACAAAGAGACCATCAATACGAGAGAGTACCTGTAAAGGAAAAACTATGCTATATTGAGATAGCAGGTCTCGATGTGGAGCGCTGTAGCCTAGTGGGAACTTCCTAGTAGGAACTTATATCAACTAGACAAAGCTTTATACGTCTGTCACTACCTACTTGGTACCGCTGACTATGCGGCTTGCACAGACTCTGATTGGGCCTCTGACCCATCAAATTGAATGTCACAAACAGGTTACTTCCTGAAACTTGCAGACAGGCAGCAAGAACTGCTTCTGCCTGATTCATGCTAGCTTAGAGAGCATCTGTGCAATTGTTGGCTGAGAGAGACAGGTACTGGAAAGGCTCCTCACTTGTGAGAATGTCATGCACCAGGAGATAGAGTGATTGCACCAGGAGAAAGGACAGTTGCGTTTTCAACTCTGGGGTAGACTTCAATGCTCTCATGCCATCTATTTAATTGGTCATGGGCCCAATTCAAGAATGCTCTCACAGCTTGCTGACAATGACAACAACAATGACAATGAAGAATTCCCTGTCCACCCAAGCGGTCATGTCATTGCTGATGATGTTGAGGATGAAGCCATTGATCAATGCCAACCTCCAGCCAATACAAATAAAGTCTGTGCAAAGTCCACGCGGGCCAGAACCCACAATGAGCAACTCACTGTCATACCATGTGGGATGATTCTTGGATGGAAGACAATGTTTGGAGCAAAGGGAGTTGCCAGTGTTGCGGTAAGAGCACTCACTGTCTCTTCCTTCACTGCATGCACTGATTATTCTACCTCATCAACCACATCTTCTTTGACAACAACCGTGACTGCTCACTCACTCAACATGTAAAGTCAGACCCATACTTCTCCAATATCAGCCTTACTGTTGATGTATTCCACTTCAAATCCAAGCACACAGAGATGCATACATTTTGTCAAGAACATTATACTCCTGTCATGTTTCCAAAGCTGATTGGCAAAGATGGCAAGGGCTGGTTCTTCAAATCATTGGTGGCAGAGCAGGTCAATGTCTAGATTGGCGGTTATCATGCCATCTGCAGGGAGATGTTGTTAGTGGATAAGTATGACTTCTGTCTTGATCAAATGATCTTGTATTGTAACCGTGCCACCAAGGCAAAGCTAGAAGCACAAAGTTGCTGCCCAGGGAATTGGCCTGCTTAGTAGCTAGGTGTATGTTTATACTGTACTATAGGCTCAATGGAATTTCCATCATGATGTTTGAGGCACAGACTTGATGAGTGCATCAAAGATGATTAATGATTGATGATCATTGCAAATTGAGTAGACCGTCTGTAGAACAAAGGTAAAAATTGACAAGATAAATGTGAAGAGACTCAGATTTACATATGTGTACCAATGTTTGAGGTCAGCACCTTGTATCATCCAATGACACCAGATCTGTTACTTTTGGTGGTTTTGCACTCTTTTCATTCTTTGTACTTCATTGTAGACTTTGTAGTGCTCTGTGCTACTTCTAACCATCACCATTGGATTCCCCATGGTCAATAACTTTATCAAACTTTTCTCCTCAATGTTGTAGACCCTTGTGGTCACTCTGCCTACTTTGGACCAAAGGAAAAAACAGTGAGAGTAGTAGAAGAAACAATGCTGAGGGAACAATGAAAGACAACATGCTTAGATAATTCATTACTGGCACCTATATCATAGGTCTGGTCAATGACATCGTGAGTAGGTGAATCATCTGGGTGTCCATCAGGCAGGATGCTCAACAATGGTCGGTTGCATCCATTCAGAGCCCTTGTTGCCTGGCAGTGAATGTAGTAGTGTGAACATAATGCTCCAGATATCTACCTTAAAGGAAATATCTCCTTAATAACATGAGTATAAAGTTGCATAGCATGATGGCGAACATACAGCAAGGTCTTGCTTGAGGATGATGAAGTGCCAGGCATTAATGACCAGTTTACATATCTTCGAGTGATGTGGAACTCCATGAATTCCATATATCTGGAAGCAAAAGAAGGACCAAGTGGCGAAATTCAGGTCTTTAAGTGCAGGTGTTGGAGCTGGAGGGAGTTCATCAATGCTAGAGTATAGTGAGCATGTAGCCCACGAGGAAGGAATGCATTTAGGACTGGTTTGACATAAACCTTCTATTGCTGATTCTCAGGTGAAAGTGTTTGGTACAGCTGCACACACTTTAGGAATTGCATTGTCTGTATCTTGCTCTGCTTCCTCATAGTCATTTAGGTTGTCCTTGTCACCACTGACATTTTCAAGATCAAAGAACTTGTATTCCTACTCCTTGGCCATATGAAGTGGACTTCTAAAATGTTCTGGACTGACACTTTCAAGACTGTGACATACACTATCCTGTCTGAGGTTGACCAGAACCTCATTGCATATCTGATAGAAGTGTTCATTGGACGGTGGCAGTGGTGGTGGATTATACAATGGGTTAGATGGTGGGGGCCACTGCAGAGTGTCTGTAGTGGGATCAACAGGTAATTTTTCAGTCAATGAGAAAGATTGGGCATTATTGATACAATACACTGTTACAAACCAAAGATCAGGTTTGAATTGGAGAATAAAAGAAATGAAAACCTTTACATAATTCAGGTCAGCCTGCTGTGCATCAACTAGTAGATGGATCATCTGAGGACAGGTTGACTGTGAAATAGTTAGGGGCCTAGGGCAAGTCACGGAAATGGATCAGCATCAATGGAATGACTCTTTGACTTACGTGAGGTGATCAATGATATAAACTGCAAGGATGTACCCCTGAGGGGACCAACACACACAGAAAACTCCTATCCTCTGAGGCAGACTTTCAGTTTAAGCAGCATGAACTGCTGTGAACTGCAACCAAAACACATTAGCCTGGTGTTGGTATTAGTTGGAAGGGAATTATCATGGAGTTATAGAGAAAGAAACTTACATGTTCTGCATAGATCAAATTGCTTTGTCTACAGCTAAACTGTCATCTCCAAACCATTCAATATAGATACCCAACCACTCTTGTTTGAAACTGTCATCCTCAGCATCTCCTTAGCTGATTGCACATGGAACAGGTTTGAGCCCAACATGAGACTCAGTCAACATAATCCCCTGTTTCAGTTCCTTTGAGTGACACTTGTAGAGCTACAAAGCTTATTGCTTTATCCAGCTAGGTAAGGAGATCTACTTGATGTCTTCAGAAACTGCATAAAGCCTAATCCACCTGAATATGTTGTTTCCCAGTGGTCCAAAGACATAGATGTTCCCTATCCTAAGGAGGCTGGCATATTAGGGAACTGGGGTTATCCCGCTCTGGTTCCTTCGTCATGTGTTGTGCCAATCCACCACTGAACTGATTGAAAGCAATGTTGGTTCTTCAGGTTCCAACCGAAGTTCCCTGAATCAGTCCACCTCAATCATCAAGCACAAATCTGGCAAATCTAAACAGGACTGACCTAAGCAGCCAGCCACTCCTTTGACTTGAAGAGGAGTTCTGTACCCTCTCTGGAGGTAATGACTTATAGCATTCCAGACACAGACATACAGGAGACTGTAGAAGTGACTTTGATTCCTATCATAGGCTATGAAGAAGCTGATGTCTCCACTTGGCTCAACTATATTGTCAACTCACTCACTCTCCTTCCTGTTTCTCAGAGAAGTGGCTCCCTTGGCTTATCCAATCAACCAAAATTGAAGGTTATAGCATGCAGTATGCCACATGTGTCAAAAAGCTGGACATTGTTTTTTGTGGCCAGCTCAACCCACATACTGGCTTCACTTGGCACAATATCCCAGGCTAGTGGCAGCTTTCATTTTTGACAGTCCTCTGTGAGCATTGTGTCTATTCATCCATTGCAATAATTGAAGAGAGTGTCTTGAAAATAAAATATGAATTAGAAATGAGCCATCAAACAAGATCCAAATTACTTAGCCATATGCACTAGTTTCATTGTCGATATCAATGACATTGCCCTCGTCATTCTTGATCAGCGTCAGATACTTTATCATTCGCAGTTGTATAAATTTCTTAATATGTCTTGTGGTGTATGTCTCGAGTGCCGTGGTCCCAACCAGTTTTGTAGTTGTCTGAATTGAAACTGAACCAGGTAAAACCAGAGTTAAGTTGTTCTTTCAGTTAACCTACCAAGTAGGCAAAGACCAATTGGAAATTGATTGCTGGTTAACTGCACTGTGGCAACACTAGTTCATGCACCAGTGCTCATCTCTTCCAAACCCTCTCACTCTTTTACCACCAAAGACCCATTTGACCTTGCCAATGTCGACATAAAATGACCTGAACTGTTTGCCTATCCACATATTCAAAGTCAGTTCTCTTGATGCAATTTGAGCAATGGGAAGCTGGCATGAATTGAGGTAAGTGCAGCATTTTTGTTTACATGTCATTGTAGTCATTGTCATGAAGTGATGACATTAAACCTGTTCAACTGGTACCAGTTATTCTCTTTGGAAATTTCAATAGATATTACCCTGCAAATATTCTTGTCCTTGACATCCTTAATATTGTACCTCTGTTTTAATATTGACATTAACCACCAAAGATAGAAATAGTGGTCTGGAGCAATGTATCCTCCTGGAAGAGATTATCGCAGCTTTACTACAAGTATCTGATACTCCTTAGGAAGATAATTTTCTAGCTTCAAAGATAGCTGAGCAAAAGGCTGATTGTACTGTTATAACACTTACCAGAGTTTCAATCCACTCATACCTAATGCTCCAGACAGTCTCTTATATATGGCATTATGTTGGAAGTTCTCAGCTGACATATATGGTAGCCTTTGTGTATGGTTCATGGTTCTACCATCAGACTTTTGTAGAAGATTTGGGTGGATAATATTAGGAGGTGCATTAGTCCTCTATCATCCAGGAACCATGAGTAAGTGTACTGATCTGAGAATTAAATAAATGTAGACATACTGCAGTACAATATCTATTATGAACAGAATAATGAATATTTCAAAAAAAAACTTCAGGGTTCTGCATGGCTGTATTGAGGTCAGTCAGCACTTGCCCTCTATCTAGCTCCCCAAATGCTGCTTGAAATTTGGTCAGAAGTGTATTTTTCAGATGGGTAGGCATTTCAAACACATCAGCTGATAGTGTCAAAGGTATTGATTCTCTCAAAGCAGCAATCACAGGGATAATATTCTCAGTGATGAGATTTAATATCTCTGTTGAGTTAAAATTAAGCAAGTAGAACTGTAGAAGATAGAATTCAATTGATTTACTAGTGCAAGTAGAAGACTGCCTGAGCATGTCACACTTGGGAACTTGGCCAAGTAAATCTGCTGCTTCTCTATAATAGTCCATATCTATAGCAGCAATGAGAACCAACAGGTAAAATGAGCACAAATGTTTGTAACGGGTATGTGCCATCTTCCAAATGATAGTGGTGAATTGAGCTAGGATGTAATCCCAGTTGAACATGGGACTACAGGAAGTCCAGGAGAACAGATCTTCTAACCACTGCCGTTTCTTTTCGTCAGCAATCTGGGGCTCATTTGAATGGGTTGGGAAAGATGTAAGCTGCTCTTCCAATGCGCCCTCAATGTACAGCACAATGATCTTTTTGAGCTCAACTATCATTCTGTCGATCAGGGTATCCAGATCATCAGAAACAAGTGGGGTGAAGAGTCAATATCTGTTGTAAATTAGGGTAGAGTGGTTTGTGAGTAGGTTGATTTTTCATAATCATGATATTCAGAGAAGTCTTTGATATCACACATAAAGTGCGAGGATGCTCCTGAGTCAAGTAGCCACATATCAGAGGGAAGTTGGTGTTACAATCATCTCGAAGATGTTCTATGTATCTCTGTTTCCCTTTCGCTACTTGTTCCTTATCACCTTTGCTTTGTATTCACTGTATCATAGACCTCGGGCGATTTCGCTTGCTCCACATCGCTGATGGTCCGCTATTCTCCGATTCCCATTCCTACTCTTCCCTATCATTGATCCAATAGTCCCCTATCTCTAGTCTTATCGTCTGACTCATGATGACACTGTTGCTTCATCAGCCTCCTGTCTCCACTTACTGTACAGTCTAGATCTCTACAGCTTCTGACTCATTCCTTACTGCGGATGACTCCTCCCTTCCTCACAATTCCATCGTGTTCCAAGTCATAGTACTTAAGACTCCTCGTCTCGTTCTGTAAACACCCTAAGCTAGAGCTACTCGAATATCACTTGAGTTCTTAGCCACCCTCGAGTCCCTTTGTTCCCTCATCCCCTCAGTCCCTCTGCCCTCTTCAGATGTGTCCTTAGTCTTTAGTCTTAGTTGTCTTGCCAGGCATTATGCTTGCTCGACATATCCTCAGTCTTAGCTTCATCCCCCTACTTTCAAGTCGATAGCCAACCCTGCCTGGGCCAGCCTTAACAGTTGGTTTGCTTTTGCTTTTGCTTTTCCCTTACAGTTGTCACACATCATTTGCGAGAAAGTAGTAGATGTATTACTATCTACTACAAAAGCATGAGCATGGTATGTACTACATATCTGCGGCGAAAGAGTCCGCACAGCAGCATTAGCGTAGCTTGGGCAAAGGAATGGAAGGTGTACCACATAGCTTCATCGAAAAAGCGAGAGAGATACTCATCTCGCTCTTTGGCATCCCCCAACAAGACACAATCATCATACGTCTCCTCAACATCCTCTGGGACATTGGGAAGATCTATCCATGTCATCCGCACCTGCTATGAATGTTGTAGTGGTCGAGACGAGTGGAGTTGGCAAGCTCAAGATGCTCGGTGTCCTCAAGGTGCTCAAGGAGAGTGTGGGAGGTGGAGGCGATGCTATTGAATCTTGACTCAAAACCCTCTCAGCAGCTCGAGATGACGCCCTCGCTCCACATGAGCTTTGTCCGCCAGAAACAGTAGAGTATTTGTCCCATTCTCAAAAGGAGACAAAGTTTGGCTTGAAGCCAAAAACCTCAAGCGAAACCTCACCTCTAGAAAGTTTGCTCCGAAATGAGAAGGATCTTTTACCATCACTCAAGTCTTATATCCCATCACTTATCAACTACGCCTCCTTAAAACATGGAGCATCCCCAATATGTTTCACGCTTCCCTCTTATCGCCCTATCACAAAAGTGGAGGAGTGTAACATAAACATATGATGAGGGGTGAAGTCTTATCTCCCATCACTTATCAACTACACCTTCCTAAAACATGGAGCATCCACAACGTGTTTCATGCTTCCCTCTTATTGCCCTATCACGAAAGTGAAGGGGTGTAATGTAAACATATGTTGAGGGGTGATGAGGTTCTAGCTGAAAAATAATCTTGATCTATCAAGATACAAAGTTAAATTGGTTATTATGCCATTCCACATATTCACAACAACTGGCTTGTTCAGCCTGTCGTTCTGTGTGCTCTCTAGCAGCTTCTACATACATGATATCGGCAATGGGGTCATTAGGAACCAGGTGGTTCCACTAAAGCCCTTCGCCACTGAGTTACCAGATCTCCCAAATTACAAGTTTGTTTACTTGAGAGAAGCCATTGTCTATCACCTATGATCCAGTGCTCATAATTGAGCATGTTCAAATTTCCTGTCAAACAGTTTCCAGAAGCATCAATGTAGGGAACTTGTCGCCGAAGTAATGGTCGACTCTCTTCTGGTAGCAATATTCCAGGGTTTCCAAAATCAGTCCCTTTGTGGGTGCTACCATGGAAAGCTTCCATGAAAATCAGCAGGTTCTCCTACTAGCTCCTCATCACCTAGGAGTCCTTCAACTAGTTTGAAGGGAACTACCAGGTATTTCAAAGTCTCCCCTTCTCCATAAATCTGTAGTGGGTTTAATGGACTGGATCATGACAGATTTCAGCTCAGATGGACCATCAGCCCTGATGGTTTTCTTCTATGTGAAAATTGTATCTTCATCCTTGATGCTGCTGATCTCTATCTCCATATACTCTGGACATTCTATGATCATCCCACAGCCGGACACTCTGGGCAGAACTATACCCTGGCTATACTTGGCCTAGTCTCTGTGACTTCATAAAGAAATATTAGCTCCTGCACAACATGCGCCCACGCCAAGGTCTCCATTATGGGGAGGAGGTAGGAGAGGACCAAAGATAGCCAGTGCTTAGGAAACAGTTGGAATATATTTGGTAGATGTCTAATATGATTAAAATGAAGCTATGCATATAAGTGTACAATGACACTTCCATCTCTTGGAATCCGGGATCCACATTGGCATCTGAAATGAAGCCTTTGTATTTGTCAAGTGTATCAAGGCTGAAGTGAGGTAGCACCAATTTAGAAATCCTGTTGGCCCTCTCCAAGCTGCTGGAATCCTGATTGTTTTCTTCAGCAGCCGTGTACATGGAATGATGAGCGACCATGCCACATTAATGTTGGATGAATCATACTCTATGTAGGCTAGTCTATATATAGTCTCGAGAGTGTTTCACCATATCTGTGAGGAAATAGCTTATTAATTGAGCATGTTTATACATATGAGATGCACCATCATGGAGCGTGATTTGCCAACCAGGAAAGCAAGAAAACTTCTGCATCATTCTATCCTCAAAAAACTCAAACTCTTTTGTATCTGAGTCTACAATGTTGGAAACAATAACTGTCTTTCCTTGGGATAACACTTTCTAGGCAGCCACAAGCAGCTATTTGCGATCAAGGTCCCCCTACCCAACACAGGGACCAGATGAAAGCGAGGATGGAAAATTGGCTAGATATTCCACTTATTTTCTGTCATGTTCCAGCACATTAATTGTTTTTTTTTTGAGCTAGATAGGAGAGAATGGTCTCTGGTCCATTGGTCCATTGCACAGTCCCATAGACCTGGATCCCAAGGACACCTGGAAGGTCTTTCTTTTTGTGGAAGAAAGAGCCACTGAGTTGGGTTCACTAGGGGATGGAGGTGTTTGGATACTTGTGTTGCTAGATTGATTGACAGGAAGAGCACTATTTGAGCTGATGGTCCCATTTTGGTGGATTCACTTTTGACTACGGGTCGCACACAGAGTTGCAGCTTTCAGAGTAAAATAGCTCAAATTGAATACCAGATGTGATTATCATCTCTATCTTGAATGACAGTACTTATTGATGTGGTTGCTGGATTACTTTGCTGAAATTCCACCCAGAGGAGTGACTGCAGTGAAAATAATATTTGATGTTACAATGCTTTGCTACGTGAGATATCACCTGGATGACAACCAACTGCTAGTTGTCATTTGGATGATTTGTGATGGTGGATATCTTTCAAGAGACCTGGCAGGAAGAGGACAGGATGCAATGACTGAAGGATTGCTGCTTATGGCGAGAGATTACTCTATCAATTCTTTAAACTAATCTTGATTTGATGTTGGTGTATATTGAATGATTACATCCCTTTGGCATTGATACCAGCAAAGTCACCAGCAACTTTGTTAGAAAGAATCACTTGCTATGTATCATGGCAATGGATAATTGTATCTGGCTAATGATCCCTTGGGCGAGATGCCGGGTTATATGACCAGTGGACCCCAGAATGAATGGCCAGACAGCCAATGGGCCCATCAGTTTGATGTTGTCATAATAATATAATAATATTGGCCGACCATTAAACTGTTGATCATGGAAAAATAGAAAATTGGCCAATCGGTAAGTTGTCAGGAAGTTCCATCGGCAAGATGCCAGGACTAAAGAAGTATCAAATGAAGATCCTGAATTGTACTGATTAAGCCAATATCAATACTAAGAAATCATGTAAGTGATCATTAAACTACAGCCTGCCAACGGACAAGATTTGACCAGAAGAATGATAGGATGAAGGATTGTTTGAAGAAACTGTATTGATGTATCTAGGGGTGTGGTTGGAACCAAGTGATTGGCGCCTAGCATTAGGGAACTGTGGAGTTGCTGATAAAACCAGATGAAATTGATCAACAATATTTTACCTTTGTGAGACTTCAAGTTCATTGGCATCACAGTAGCAGAACAGAGCATTATGTAAGTATCATCATGTGACTAGTACCAGGTGGAATGTATAACTCTCTTGAGTGTCTGTAGTGGGCAAATGCTCTAGAGTAAAAAGATGACTCATCAGTACTCTGTTGAGCACGACAGGAAGTAACACATTCCAAGTGGCGAAGACGCTGTTCAATAGCTGCAATCTCAGAGTACGTGACAGATCAAGACATCTAAAGTAGTGCACATGACAAACTCAACTTTTTACCTTTTATTACCATCATTCCGATGTTTTTTAGTCCAGTTTCCCGTGGTCCAGATCTCTCATTCCAAGCTCAAAAACTCTTGGAAACACCTTTTATCACTCGGGACCTCCACCACTTGCTTTCCCTGTCTATAGGATCTCTGGAACGAACCCCCCTTGCACACCCCTACACTTAGGCTAGAGCACAGGTAGGGGTAAACTGTATGGGTCTCCAGGTACTGAACGGGTATGGGTACGGGTCTGTAAATTCCGTGTCAGGACCCGTCATGGGCCTTACGGACCCTTACCCGCGGCTTAATCTGTGGCTTATTCAGCCTACATCGTGTGTGTCGGAATATAAGAGTGCCGACAAATTGAGAACTCAGTTGCGTCATTTCCGCCCTCATGCCTCCCAAAAGGAAACCCCCGAAGGAGAACTCCCAGAATACCGCTGCCGAAGTCGTTCACACTAAACAACTCAGACCTAAGGAGCTTCTCAATGACGAACCTTCTAGTAAGTCTCAATCTGAAACATGTTTGAGTTTGTAATTCAGCAACCACAGAGGAGACTCAAGAGACTCAACTTAGTGAATGGCAGCTGCTCAGCACCGCCAGCACAACCGCCCACCACATCTTCCAGACAATGCGCGGCGTATAGCCGTCTGAAACCAGCAGACGTCAGAAGGTCCTCATAGTATCAACCGTACCTGTTCCAGAATGAATGATTTAGATGAAGCAAAGATTCCGGAAGACGTTCGTCGTGCACCTTCTCACCTACCATCTACTGATTGAAACTTTCTTGCCAAGTCTCGTCAGTCACCTGCCATTAGGTCTGCGTCCAGCAGCCATCCAGATAACGGAGCCCCATCCCAGCTCAGCTCAATGTTATTGAGCGCGCCAAGCAATTCTCGCACACAGTGTGACCTCACCTCCATCAACTCATTCCCGCTGCCAGTGTGCACACACACTTCAATACCAAAGCTAGCGAGTACATAATTGAAGCTATCACTGAGCGTCACAAACGAGGGTTGCAGGTACCACTGGTGAGTACAATTAGCTATCGTGATGGTGAAGCAAGTGATCTGATGCCTTCAAGGATGGTGGCCGCAATATATGACTGGTATCACTAAGCTCGTAAGTATCCGCATTAAGGTACACAAAACTCTACTAACACAATATCAGCTCTGGGAAGATATTGGAAGTTGGCACTCGTCTCTCAAAAAGATGGTGCACATTTTCACTTGCGAGTGCTATGAATTGGGATCCCAAAAATCGCCCTGCTGTTAATGCCGACATGGCAAAAACACTCCTCGATCAAGGAGCATTTTTGAAAGATGGAACTGACAAAGAGGTAGTAAGTGGAGGGCGTCTGATGTTCAATGGCTAATAATCCTTGATAGGGTCTGACCATACAAACAATCTCACCCACCCTGCACTGTGCAGGCTCATCATCGACTTCTTTTACTCCGGTTCGAACTCTATGGCCAATTTGTTCCCAAAGGACTTTGCAAGTGAGGTTCTGCGTGCTGCCATCGTGCTTGCAGCCACAGTGGTATATTCTTTTAAATTCATTCGTAACTCACAACTGACACAAGATTCAAATAGATCAAGCTTTTGCTCAATGAGAAATTTCATGGAGGGAATGGAAGTCATGTTCAAATGCGACATGTACGCAGATATCTATGTTGATATTCTGGGTCTCATGGAAAAATGTGACACAAAGCCAATCCATCATGCCAAGACGAAGATGCTGTGTGTTCAATGGGCCAAAATTGGAAAGTAGGTGCCCTAGTGAAATATAATATTGGACGGGACTGACGAAGTTTGTTCCAAACAGGAATGGTACCACAAGAGCCACAATAAGTGGCTTCAATGTAGATTTTGATTAGATTTTACTACACACACCTTACTAACTTCCCCATCAGTGAGACAGATTTTTCATTCCTCCGGATTGAGATGCTTGTGTATTGGAATCCACATCATACACATTGATCAAGATGCTCTGAGTCCCCCATGTGTGAAGAATTCTGAGTAGTTCGGATCCCTCAATTGGAGTCAGATTCTAATTTCATTATGGGATGATTGGGAGGACACATTCAAGTTAGTCACTGGCATGCAGCTTCTTCAGAGTAATACTATGGCCCTGGAATAACTCAGTGCTTTCCATTTGTCTTGGAGAGTCTTGAGAGTCTCAGGCTGCTCAACACACTCACCCCATAAGTGTTACTTTTGGTGATTTCGGCTGACTGACTGACTCCAGTTACTGTCCCCTTCCTCCTGCCCATCTTCTCATCCCATAACTTTGCTATAATTACAATTCATTTGCGTTTGGTTAGTAAGATGACTGATCAAATGATGTATTTTTTTGGTGGGATGAATTTGATGATTCTGAATGCAGGAACTTGAACCCAATTTTGAGGGTGATAGAATGGTGATTCAGGGCAAAGAAGACAACAGCCATCAGGTGCCATGCCTTCTTGACCAAACCAGCAGAAACTTCTGACACAGGTTGGCGCAATAGACTTGGGATAAGGGAGGATTCCCAGCAGCCGCTCACAAAGAGTGGTGTGTCCTTGTTCGTCAAACTACAAGCCTTTATTTGAGAGAGATTCTCTGCAATATCAGAGAGCTGGCACCAGTGTGCAATATAATTGCCTTCGTGCTCAGCCTGCTCGTATATCACAATGTGGCATTTTAGTTCAGTGGTGAGTTCAATGTTGAGAGTGGTGGCTTTGAAACTTCGGCCATGTGGTGGAACCAAGGACATTTTTGGAAAAATGGGGGTGATTGAGGGTGCAGTTATTGCATTTCGTTTTGAAGAAGGTGGAGTGGTGGCCCAGGTTTGAAAGGTGAGGAGCAGCATAATGACGGGACCAGTGTCACATTCCAATTCCGCTCATGTCACTGATATTTGACCCATGGCTGCCCTAAGTACAGAAGACAAGAGAATAATAAATTTACTTGTTCCAAAAAGGGTTCAGCCAGAATTCAGTGGAAAGTTCATGACTGGTATGAGAAGTGAGGCGAGGGTTTGCCTCTTTTCCGAAGCATGGGATCAAATGGACAGGTGAACAGAAATTGGCCAATGGGATAACATCACTAATTGGTTCCCTACTATTGTTCCTTGTCGCTCGCTTCACAAGGTGGAGACTTGCGGCCACCGCATCAGTCTGCCCTCGGGAGGAAAGACGTTGAAACACCATACATAGGTGAGGAATTTGTTGGTGCCAAGCATGCAGAAGACGAACCGTAATTGAACAACCATATGACCTGAACATCATGAGCCAGAAACATACATATGTAGACAATTAACTCACCATATTGGAGCTCTTCACATTGCTTTTTGTTTGAGGGGTAGCATCAACCTCTTTTCCTTTTTTGCGTCGAAGAATATAGGGACTCTCATTTAAGTATTTCTTAGTCTCTGCAATCGACGAGCCCTGGTTCGATGACGGCCATCGCAGTGTCACTACTACAAGGGTTTAGAACCTCGAGGAGAAACATTTGATAGGGTTATCAACCATGGGGAATATAATGGTGATAGTTAGAAGTAGGGTGATTTCGCACTCAGACTTTGTAGTGCTCTGTGGTACTTCTGACCATCACCATTGGATTCCCCATGTTGTGGCTGACTGCTTGTTTGCCAGTTTGTATTTACAGCCACTTGACATAAGCCTCGAAGTCCTCTGTTCTGTTTCCCTTGGTTACTCACAGTGTACTCCAGGTCCGTAGCTCATTGTACTTCGCTCAATATCATTCTTGGTTACTTTCGCTTATCATGTCATTCTTTGCATTGGCAGCTTTTGTCATGGTAAACACAGGAGAATAGAGGATGCGATGCGAAGAGGAAGAAAGAAGTCAAAATCGAATCAAAATTGAGACTGCAGCGAAACGTTAGGGAGCAGAAGAGCTTAAATACATTCACGAATCGAGACGAGTCAGAATGTACGTCAGAATGTTGCTAGTCGGCTGGGTACATACCTCCCAGTTCCCAAGACGGCAATCTTGCGTCGTGGCTAGATGCCAAGCATTGATGACTTCATTTCATCCCATACTGTGATGAACGTGATCGGCTTTTGAGCCCACCTGATGGATGAGCCAGTTGGTCCTTTCGTCATAGAATGAGTGAATGAATGGATAGTTGTGTGCATGCATTGAGATGCAGTTTCTACCAAAATATAGGTACGTAGTTCGGAAAATGTGGTATTAATCATACTGAATAGGACAAATGATATTGGTAATTGTATATGACTCCGAGTGTGCCCAACCCATCTACGTCACCGCTAGTAGTTATTAACCAACACCATGCACCTAACGACGAGCCCACTTCGATGTATGTGCTGGGGTTCAAGCTACACCGCTTCGCTGGGATGAGAGCTCCCATGTTCCTCATGATTTTCAGGCGACTAGGATCCAGTTGTTGTAGCTCAAAAAACACGTCGAGCATCAAGTGCGTCTTGCAGGAAATCCACATGCTCAAGCACGTGTCGTGAGTGCTGTGAGGTTCGTGTCTGGGGCTGGGGTACACGACGCAGATCCAAATGAGTACATAAACAATAGACTCGAGGTCGTGTCTGGGTTGGTGGACGATGTCTTGAGCTAGTTGTGCAAATGAACGCAAGATGTCGAGAGCCATGTAGCCTTGGGACTGTATACTACACAATAGATCAGTAATTTGATTGGATTAACGGATCTGTAGACATACCATTCGCTGACCATGAGGTGGGGCCTCATTGGTGAACTTGGAATAGTCGAAGTCAATCAGATAACCTACCAATGGTGTTAGTTGTCGTTTTGAATGATCTCGTCTGTTTGCGATAGCCGGCTAAGGAGGTTTAGATCGCTCGACCAAATTGGCCAATGATCGCTGAGAATGGAGAATCTTGCATTGGGTGACAAGTTGTTTGTGAACTAATATACTTGTTAGTGATTACGGCTGACAACAAGAACGTGATAAGCGCAGAAAGCGTTGTTGGGATGGGATAACCACTAAAGGGAACTTGTAGGTCACACTCGAGTCCACTGTGAGTAACCAAGGGTGATATTGAGCGAAGTACAATGAGCTACTGACCTGGAGTCCAGTGGACTGTGAGTAACCAAGGGAAACAGAACAGAGGACTCCGAGGCTTAAGTCTAGTTTCTGTAAATATTGGCAAACAACTAGCAGCCACAATCAGCCACAACGAAGGTAGAGGTGTGTAGAGCGACCACAAAGGTCTAGAACCTCGAGGAGAAAATGTTGATAGGGTATCGACCATGGGGAATCCAATGGTGATGCTTAGAAGTAGCGCAGAGCGCTACAAAGTCTACAATGAGATAAATGGATGAAAAGAGTGCGAAATCACCAAAAGTAACAGAACGCACCGTTAACAATGTCAATGAGGACACTGAGGAGTTCCTGAAATACAGGTGTCCAGAGGGGTACCAACGTGTTCAAGAAGCAGGCGACATTGAACTCGAATCTTGGGGAGCTCATCTTCGTCCAGGTGACGCAAATGACTAGTAGTCTGGTCAGCGTAGAACGGTTGAGTCTTCTATCACATCCATCTGGACTGTGCATGCCTTGACTAGAACAGGCACCCTATGTCTCAATCCACTTTGCTTTATTCGCAGTAGCATCTGCTCCTCCTTCACCATCCATCCTACATGAGTCCACGAACACTTGACATACTGCTTGAGTGGGTTGGCATGTAGTTTGACCCAGCTGCGATGTTTGTTGTCCGACTCTGCAGCGTCGGTGACAACAACACACAACATAGCCCTGCCGTGAATTACCTCGCCGCTGAAAAGAAGCCGTACGACCAACGTGGACAAGATAGGACCTGTGACAGTACAGGAAGGAATCAACAACTGGGTTGCACAAGAAAAACAGCGGTACGCCTTCCTCCCAAGCTGACCGACCACACAAGAAAAGGGGAGTGAGCCATGACATTGCGCCATAAATCTGGCCCATGCAGATCAAAGGGATCCGGCTGGAGGAGCGTCACATCAGGCTTCATCTTCATGTCCATTTCGGTTGTCATTGGCTTTGCTGCAAATTCCACTGACCATGTACACCGCCCCTCCTCGAGCTCCTGAGTTGATGTTGCTTGTTGACCTGCTTTGCTCTGAGATCCACCGAAATCTAAACAACAATAGACTCTATTGTGTGAGCGAGTAGTAATGTGTAACAAAGTGATAAGCGCAGAAAGCGTTGTTGGGATGGGATAACCACTAAAGGGGACTTGTAGGTCACACTGGAGTCCACTGTGAGTAACCGAGAATGATATTGAGCGAATAACAATGAGCTACTGACCTGGAGTCCACTGTGAGTAACCAAGGGAAACAGAACAGAGGACTCCGAGGCTTAAGTCTAGTGGCTGTAAATACTGGCAAACAACTAGCAGCCACATTCAGCCA
>JBBPPF010000419.1:0-20291 GCA_038091815.1 Leccinum obscurum | reverse complement strand
AAAATTCATCCTGTCTGTTGTGTTATCCCCTTATGTCCATTCAGAAGGGTGCATATGACGAAATCACGGCAGATTTTACCCCAAAAGTTGCAGGAACATTTGATCTGTCAGGGAAGTCTGTGAAAAAGAGGACTCGTAACCCCTGACCGAGTTAGAATGAATTCCACGACAACTTACCGAAAAACTAATGACGTTCGATGACAAAATACTTGCTGTCAGTACTTATCAGACTCCGAGTTGAACGTTGGGTACTCTGAGTAACTAGATAATTAAAAATTCAAATTTACTCCTTACCATGCAAGAACTAAGTCTGGTGATGTGCCATAAACCACCACGGTGTATGAACGTTGCAATAACAATGATCTGTAGGATATCTCTGATTCATTGAAGCCTTGTACATAATGTCGATTTGCCTCATGTTAGATCTTCTCCCGTCCGTTCACGTGACTGTTCTGGAAACCCAGACTGCGGCGGCGGCGGGCTGTGTCACGTAAGTTTCCGTGTGGACATGCTTTGGAATGGAACGACCGGGGTCAGTCATGGTTGATGTAACTCGGTCGGGCGCTGCTCGCCCTCCACTATTTTCCCAATGCAATGTTGATAGATCGAATATCTCCAGAAGATCTCCTTCCGTGGGTTGGTTACGTAGGTCGGGGCCTCCCGTTTCCTGATCTTGGTTCACAAGGGAGTTCGAAACTTTGATAAGTACGATTTGATATGACTCTGAAAGCCCAGAAATCCATATCGACTCGCGGGACGAACCTCATTCCGGTTGGAACGCATGATCATCTAAGGAGTTCTGGGTCAATCTCAAACGGATCACAGGTTTGAAGAAGATCATGGTTGGGCCGAGTCCGAGTCAGTCTTGGCCAAGTACTGTTGTGTTGTTCAAAGACATGATCAAATTTAGTGATGATTAGTCCTCACAGGTGGGCAAACGCAGTACAGATATGTACGTTTGCTCTGATACCGAGGTCGTCTGCCAATGTATGCGCACGATACAAGACGGAGGTTCTGTATGCAGACGCATAAACGTTCCGAACGACGACATGATAACTTGCTTGCAAACTATCAGATATCAGATCAGACCAGATCACCTTTTCAAAACGCAATCATCAATGCACTTCCGCATTACGAAGAGAAGATACGATCAGATAGTACGCTGACAAAATCCGCTCCACGAAATCAAGCTAAGCATGATTGTCAATAATGATAACTTTGAAGATAATGCCTACGCACTTTGTTTCGTCAAGCTCGTCCCTCAGGCTTCCGCCCCCAACGCTCACTGCCCTCTGGGCCCTCCTCGGGTTTGCTCGTCTCCGAGCCCTTGTCTTCAGCATACCTCTCCTTCCCGCCATACCTCAGCTTTGCGTGCGGGTCGTTCGGCACCTCATACGGCTCGTCCTTGCTGATGGTCCGATACTCGGCTGTCCCCGCGCCCGCCCTGCTCCACGGCCCAGAAGGCGGTTCGTATGCGCTCTCTGCCGCATCTGAGGCCGCGTCGACCCTGTAGACTGGATTGTCTGGTGGAGGTGTCTCATCTCTGTCCACGAAATAGTTCTCTGCGCTGTGCGAGACGGGCTTTGGCGGGTCAGGTTGTCGTTGGGTGATGCTGCTTCTGTGGATGGTGCGGGGAAGAAGCCTGGAACCTGAGCCGATTTTTGGGTGAACTGCGGAAAGTCGATAGAGCATGGTTTTGGTTGACAACATCATGGGATGCGGACGGAAGTAAGGATGGAATGGAACATTACTCAGCACTGATATGACATCATACCACGACAACTAAATCAAATGTATCCAAGTCCATGGTCGTATCGTACATACATTTACTCGGCGGCCTTCTTCTTCTTATCCTCCACTATCTCCACGTTTGCTGAAGGGATTCCCTTGAAAATGCCCGTATTGTTCCCGATCAGCTCCAGAACATCATCAGAAACATCCCCTTGAACGACGATCTCGTCTTGCCCTTGCACATTCTTCGTAACGGATGCGCCTGTGGCGAATTTCTGGGCCAGGAACTTGGCTGCCTTCTTCAGCTCAATGTCTATCACACACGGTGTCGCCCGTCAGTGTCATCGTAAAAGCGTGTGCAAAAGATACCCACCAAATGCTTCAAGGCCGTGGATAGCCGTGACAAACTTGCGCTTGTTTCGCTCAATGCGCTTGATCGTGACTTGCGACGACTGTCGATGCGACGATCAACTACTCGATCAAAATCGTGTTGGATATAAACACACCATCTTCTTCTTGAGGGCAGCGTCTGCTTTGGCCTCTGCTTTCGCTTCTTTCTTTGCAGTGTCCTGCTCGAGCTTGGCCTGAGCCTCCAAGCTGAGCGTGCCAAGCTTCGACTGAAGAGCCTCTGATCGGTGCGATCGTCAGCTGCTCTACAATTTGAAGGAGAACTGGAAGTCTCCCCACCTTCCGAGTAGTACTTTTCATAGAGCTGAGGGTGTGCCGCATGCAACCATTCCTTGCACCGAGTCAAGCTCGATCCGAATTCACAGAACTCTGGTGGAAACGAGCAAACTAGGTCGAGAAAGGGAGATAAATGTATTCAGACGAAAAAATGTTGGAGAGAGATGTCGTACTCTCGCAGTAGAGTACCTGCAGTGGTTGGACAGGCTCTGCTTCTTGTTGGTCAAGCGAAGACATGGATCATTTCATCAGCACGTGATTTTTCTTTACTTGCACAAACAACAATCCTGTTGAGGCAGCTACGCTCGTATGCCAACAGGCTTCTTTGTGAGTACTTTCCGTCGCTTTGGTTATTATGGCACAGATTACGCCAACAGTGGATAATACTATTGTGCGGTGAATGAATGACCGCCACAGGATCCCCAACAGATAAGCCTTAACAGCAAGGGATCTTTGTACGATCGAATGTGGAAGAAAACGTGTTTTGAATTCTCTCGACGTCGTTACAGATAACCCACTGGACCGATCGAGTCGAGGGGAGGTCAAGCGCTTGCAAACTCATCCCTCACAGTGCGATCGACCTTGTTCTCCGTCATGTAAGGACATTAAATAATTGGTTTAGTGATATTGACTGATTCTAACTTGAAGCAAGATTTTACTGTGGAAAATATCGATCACATTTACTAGTCAGTGACAGGATATCTCATGCCACCGGGCACGTAACAGTGTGATGCCAAGATGCGGCGGCGGCAGGAGCGGTGTCTCGAAGTCCAGGTTCAAGTGCAATTGAATGTAAGATTCGACTTCTTGTCTGTACTGCCAATACCGTCGGATCACGTTC
This sequence comes from Leccinum obscurum, assembly GCA_038091815.1. Lineage (NCBI taxonomy): Eukaryota > Fungi > Basidiomycota > Agaricomycetes > Boletales > Boletaceae > Leccinum > Leccinum obscurum. Next base: position 17,035 of record JBBPPF010000419.1, on the reverse strand, counting down.
TTTACTTTCACAAACAATCCTTTTTGGTTTCTTTGTGAGTACTTTCCGTCGGTTCGGTTATCATGGCACAGATTACGCTAACAGCGAATAATACCATTGTGCGGTAAATGACCGCCACAGGATCCCCAACTGATAAGTGTTAACAGCAAGGATCTTCGTACGATCGAATGTGGAAGAAAACGTGTTTTGAATTCTCTCGATGTCGTTACAGATAACCCACTGGACCGATCGAGTCGAGGGGAGGTCAAGCGCTTGCCAACTCATCCCTCACAGTGCGATCGACTTTGTTCTCCGTCATGTAAGGACATTGGATTAGTGATGTTGGCTGATTCTAACTTGAAGCAAAATCTTACTGTGGAAAATATTGATCACATTTACTAGTCAGTCAGGATGCCTCGTGCCACCCGGACACGTAACAGTGTGATGCCAAGATGCGGCGGCAGGGTCTCGAAGTTCAGGTTCAAAAGTGCAATTGAATGTAAGATTCGACTTCTTATCTGTACTGCCAATACAGGATCACGCACAGCAAGCCTTGGATGCATATATGAAGGGCCTACCGCATGGTGGTGCTTTACCACCCCTCCTTCATACATGCGCGGTCAATGCCACTCAGGCTGGAAAGGTGGTTCTGCCATTTTGGGTCACGTAGCATCTAACCGATTACATTCTCTAGCCTTCATATTACTTGTCTTGTTCTGCCAGATCGCTTCGGGAAGATTGGATTTCTCGCAGTGTTCGAAGGACATGATAAACTGCGCCACCAAGGACCAGAATTGCACCGGGGATCTTTCAAACGATACTGCTCTTCCATACCTCTTCACAAGCAATGGCCCCGCCAGTCTCGCAGATCTCAACTCCAGTAGCCTTTATATGAATATGTCAGCCCAGGATTGCAAGACCTATTGCGGATCCGGGGATGAGCAGTTCGACTGGAGTAATTTTTCGCTAGAGTTTGCCGCATGGCTCCTACCATATCTCGCTCTGGTCTCCCAGCTCCCTTTTGGTTCTCAACGCAGGACAGTCAATCTCATGTCTGCCATCCTCACACTGGGTTCTCCAACCCTCGCCGGCTATTCTCTATTTGTCTCTCTCCTCAACGCACGATGGCTCTACGATCGGCTTTTTTCGGGCATTGACTATCCAAGTGCTTCAGTCCGCCAGGCAGTGGTGCAGGTTTTGAACCGTCTCCAACAGGTCCCTCTACGTGTTCATCCCGGAAAGGACGGTCGGTTTGAATCACTTGTCATTCACCCAGATAACGACCAATGGTGGTCCACACTTTCGCAACACCTCAACTATTCACAAACATGGTCAATTGCATCCGCAACAGCGATCGCTTGGGTGTTCATTGCCTATTTGCTTACTGTCGCAGATTCCCTCGCTCATGTCGCGAATAACATAAACTCCAATGGACAAGGAACTGGTTCTGTGTGGCTTTGGTTGTTGCCGATCGTCATTGGCTGGTTCGTTCTTTCGCCTAAATGTGACTACTATCGCGTGCAGGACGCGTACAACAGGGCAAATCAACAAGTATTCGAGCCAGATCCCCATGACCCCGGTGCTACTCCTACCCAAGTCACCTCCAACTTCGGCTTGACCATCAGCCCCAGTCCAGACTGGAATCTTTGCGACAGAGATGTCACCTCCCCAGACGAGTGCAGCATTCCTCCTGTGTTCAACTATGCAAGAGCGTTGCCATGGTCCCGCACCGTCTACGTGACTGCGCTATTCTACCGCGCAGCTTGGCGAAAGTGGAATAGTGGAATAGGTTTCGACGGACAGCCTATCACCGGGGATCTGCATGGCGACGTTCCTCGCGAGTGTAGACTTGGGAATCGCGATCAGATCACCAAGTACTGTCTCCCCGATGATCACGAATACTCAAGCGCTAAAGTTTTCTGGCCCCGGGGCATTTTGTTCAACATGGTGGTGGCATCACTGATGTCGCTGCAGCTGCAGTGGGCGACGACGGGTGCCGCCTTTCTCGTTTTCTGGTTCACCCCTACCGCCGTAAGTGATTTGCTACGTTCCATAGTCAATTTACTAAACATGTGCCCCCCAGGGACTTGGATGTCGTTCACTCGCGTTCTTGATATACGGGTCGCTATCTACCATCATATGGGCCCTTCTGGTGCTATCTAGCATACTGGATAACTATACAGATCATCTGACGACGAATGACCTGCTCGCTCGTGGAAAGGAAAGCCGTGTACAACGCGCACCAGCCCCGTCTCCGTGCCCCACAAACACTCCATCCAGTGACTCTGGTATTGCCATACCAATGTTAGTCTTGAATGGCCAGGACCCTGATCGCTCCGTGGAGAGAGTCGTACTGCCTAATACCGACTCCAATGATGATGACCACATTCGTGCAAGACAGAGATACATTGCAAGACAGAGATACATTCGGAGACTTTCCGGCATTGCGACTTTGCTCAGGTGGACAGGGAAATCGCTCGCTGTCATCAACGCGATCGGCGTTATCGCCATTTCAGTCGCCCAGTATGCCAACGCATTCGACTCTTGTTATTGCAACTCAAGTTCCATAAGCTGGGGCTCTACCGCCAACGTTATCTTCCAGCCAATCGGGAGCGAGATCGCGCAGGCTAGACGCGCTTGGTTGGGTGGTGTGGCGCTCGCACTTACTTCTTGTGCGTTTTTCGTCGGCTCGATATATATCATTCGGGATTCCTTGCCATTGTAGATATATCATCTTCCCGGTTTCACTTGACGGACGGAACTTTGGGCTTTGGTGTTTTAGCAAGGTGTTATTGTTTATATATGTATCGATCGGATTTCAAGACGAAGGCACTTTCATAGCATAGATTCTCTGCGACCAAACTGGCGCAAAGTATTTCGGTCTATTCGCGCGGGAGCTGGATGATGTGACAATCACGAGGAGTCCAATCGTTTCGTCGAACAAGTTTGATCGCAGTCATTGGCAGAATTTCACCATTTCAATACTAGTACTGCCTCTGCATGCATAATGAGTTGTGCTGCGGTATCACTGATTCCAGTTTGTGGAAGCTAATTGCGGTGTGTATCATTCAAGTTATTATCCCTTCGCCTGTGCATTCGTGTTTAAGTGTGCATTGCCACGATCGCAGTACGTCGCGACTCTGTATGTTGGGTGATTCGGCTCGTTGGCAAGGGCCATGATATCACTACCAACTTCAACATGCCCCACGGCTAAAAGGATCATTTGAATCATGTTGTACGTGACTCAGGCCGATTCGCAGTGACATTGGGAGGTTGGTACAAAAGGTCGCTCGCGTTTCTAAAAGCGATCTTCAAATTGCGCGGTCCCGTCGGTCCCGTCACTACACCGATCGCCTTTCTCAATCTCATAATCATGCAGCAGAAGCAGGCCCGTGATGTGGTCGCAGAGGCGTATACCCGAAATCCTGTATTGGGACATGTCAATCCATCGGGACGGTACTGCGACCGCACCCGTTATAGGCGAGAAGGAAGGAGTGGCGCTACAGAGCGGGTACTCTCCCTCGCTGCTCAAGCTGTTCGTGGACGTCGACGAGGAAGAGGAAGAGGGTTGAGAGGTGCTGGATAAGAAGGGCGTGGCTCGGTCGGAAATGCAGCCTATGACTCCGGTGGTTCACATGAAGAAGGCGCTGGGGATGGAGAGCTAAAACGGACTTGTCGTGATGGACTAAATTAAAATGCGAGGTATATACTCGCCATGGAGGACTCACCTGTATTGTACATACAGTGAAACAATCAGTCTGCCCGATTTGCCGTTGTCATTTCGACATATAAACCTTTCTATAAATAAAAAGCAAACGTACGGGGGATCAATGAGGGGGTATCGTAGGCATCACAGCTTGGCATCACGTTTCTTGAGGAGCGTCCACTTGGGGCCGTGTCCGTCCCCACCATTGCTGATGTGCTTCTGCGTCTCCTCCAAGCTCCTCCCCATGCCTTCATGACCCTTCTCTACACCCTCAGCTCTGTCTTCTCTGCCAACTACGTTAGCCTCCCCCCTCCGGACTCCCTCCTTAGTAGCGTGGATACCACCCTTCAATCCCTCCCGAACCTCCTTAGGGATCATAGCGAACAGCGCCTCTGGATCGAGGTCGCCGTCCGCCTTGAAGGCCGCTTCGAAGCGCTTCTTCACCTGCTCCGTGATCTTCGGGTCCGCTCCAACCCCGGCAGAATTGTTCGTTTCGTCGTCACCGCAGCCATCCATGAATCTCTTCCATACAGCGATCCCAAACATCCGCCAATCCCTCGCAGTTCGCACAGCGTTGGACGCCCGTGGTGGACGCAGCATCCGCGCGGCCGATTCGTCTGCGTCGAATCCCTCTCGCTCGCATGCGACCCGGAGCGGGTTCGCAGGCGTGAGGAGCGCACGCGCAATCTGCTGCGCGGCCGTCGGCGCGTTCGGAGGCTGGACTTCGAACTCGGGCGACCGGCCATACCCGATCGCCGCTGTCTTGATGAGGATGGACCTGTGTGAATATGTGGAGCGTTCAGTCTCTTCGTATTACTTGTTTATACCAACGACCTTGCTGCGTTTTCGCAGAATCGAGTGAAGGGACTAGTCACTAACGCTGTGAGTCCAAAGACGGGCTTGACGCCCTCGGCTTCGCGGCCGGTGAGGAACCCGTGTAGGCGAACGGTACCGCCGTCGCCCCAGGAAAGGTCCGTGAACGTATGGTATGGATCATTTGGGTCTGCCGTGCGCCCACTCGATAGTTGGGGGGTCGAGGAGAGGAACGAGGCAAGCGGCTGAGCAAATATCGACGTCACTTCGGAAGAATTGAGGTTAGGCTTTAGTCGCAGGAAAAAAAGGCTAGTCAATAATATAGAAGAGCACGAGGTCGCACAAGACTACGACGGACCTGCAATGTGTAGTCGATTATGAGGACGACCACCCTGTGAATGGCGACGAGTGGGTCAGTAAGTACCCGTGAATCGCTAAGAAGCGAGGCGCAAGAACAAAATCGAAATAGAGACGTACGGTGTGACCAACAACACGCCCTTCGCCAAGTGTGGTTCCATGACGCATAGTAGTGGCACTCGCCCCTTGTCCTGAGGCAACCCGACCTAGCCCAGTTTTTGTTTTTTCGGTTGGCTAAAGAGAACAAAAGAAGCGAGGCAACATACCTCCTCGAAAGCCTCACGTCTCTGTGCCCCACGCACACGCATATATGTAGGTCAGAATACCTCACATTGGTACGTCGGCGGGCCGAACTACTCACCGCTGTATCCTCCACCGTCGCGTCCTGCGCGTCCACCTTGCCCCCCGGTAACGCCGTATCCCCCGCATATGCTCTGAGCGCGTCCGAACGTCTGTAGGACCCGGGCATGGCATATCAGACTCGCGGAGCTCCAAATAGACGGTTGGTTCGCACCTGCTGAGGAGCACGTACAAATCCCCCGACCTCCCCACGAACAGCGGCACGAGCACGGCCGCGCTCGGTCCCCTCGGAAGTCGTGCGCTCGGGCGCACCGCGCGATAGTTGAGCAACTTGGCGATACACCTAGTAGTCGCCACACATAGCCACAGAGACAGAGCCAAACGGAAGTTGGGGCCGGGGGAGGATCGAACAAGTCAGCTTCGACGAGCACGATGACAGCAAGACCACAATATACCCCTTGGTCTCCGCCGTCACGCCTGGCAACGTCTCTATATGCTCCATGATCCCCTCGCTCTCCGGGTACGGATATTTCATAAAGTCGGTCGTGGGACTTGCACCCGGACCTTGTCGAGCCCGAGGACGAGGTAGGCTGTCCGACGGCGGCATCTTGGTATTGGTAGTAGACTTTGGGCGCAATCGAAGACTTTGGATCAAGGCCCGCTGGTTGTGATAAGAGTGATGCACCCACCTGAAGGCTATTGCATGCAACGAATGTTTAATGTATGGTTGCAGAAGGCGAGTCTGCGCTTAGTTGGAGGCTGTGCCATAACCCCGGGCCGTCAGGGGCCGACATGAATTTCTACGATTTTCTACTGAACTTCAAAATTAATATCATCTTCGCCGTCGCATACCAGATGAGAGGGGAGAGGAGTTAACGAGAGAGATATTTTAATGAAAACCAGAGAGAAAGCTTGATGGAGAGAGAAGAGACAAGAAAAATGGCAAAAGAAAAGTTCTGAATTGGATACATTGTCGACGACTACCACCAGGAATGCAAGCCTATGTGCGTGGGTGGGTATGTAATAAATGTGTTCAGAGAGAGAGAGAGAGAGAGAGAGCGTGCAGCGTGACGGGGCAGCAAAAAGAAAAATTATGATATATATATCTATATATCTATATCATGACAAACGCGCAAAAATTGTCTGTCCTTGGGTGGGTTGATGACAGTTCATGTAAAAAATTGAACGACGACGACGTTGTTGATGAGGGGACCGACACAGTTGCATTAAGTAAGATGAAAAGACGAGAGGCGTTGCATGTGCGAGAGAGAGGAAGAGGTCATTCCGCTTTATGACTGCGACAATATTTTGTCGATCGACCCGTTTAAAAAGTCCTTGCGTGACGTCAGGTCAGCCTTGGGGTACTTGGCCATGATCGCTTCGCGTGCAGTCCTACGGAGCGATTGTCCGTTCATTAGCCTCGAGACAATGAAACGAAAACACTCACTTCTTCGTCACCGTCATCAAATCTTGCGTACTCAAATAATTCCTCAACGCATAAAACAGCTCCTCGTCCGAAGGATTTGGGTTCATGCTCGGTCCCGCCATTGCGTTCACAGACGTCGCCATCGAAAACGTTGACATCCGTGGGTCCCCTGCAGCGCCAGTCATACCCATACCCATCGTGCCAGGACTGGCCTGGTGGAACCCAAATCCGCCCGCTTGCGACCCGCTCCCGGCAAACGGACTCATGTTCATGGTCATCATCGTCGCACGCGGATCCGCCATCCCATACACGCTCCCGCTATGCTGATATCCAAGCGGTCCCATCATGCCGACACCACCATAGTCGGACCCCGCAGCACTCCCAGGTCCAGTAGCAAAGGGCATGAACGGCAACGAAGGCAGCCCGCCATGCGGCGTGCCCGCCGCCACAACAGGCTGACGCCCTTCGTACATCGACCCCTGCCGAGACCCAGCGTGACTGTGATGCGAGGCCGTACCTCGGAAATTGCTTGTCGAGTTGTTCATCACCATGTTCGTATCCCGGTAGTAATCACCGCCCCCTCCGTGCGACGGATGTGGCGAGCCGTGGCGGGACGGTGGGAACCGTGGCTGAGAACGCGCCTTGCTGATCCCAGTCTCGTCCGAGTGTCGCGATGCACCTTCCCATGTTTCCGCTTCATACTCTGCATGTACAGACGGCGGACTTGAGCGGTCAAGCGGATGCTAGCCCACGCAGACGACTCACCGCTAAACTTCTTGAGGGGGATCATCGACTCATCGAACTGCTCGTCTTCGTTCATAACCACCTTCTTGCTCCCTCCGTCGCCGATCACGACGCGAGTATTACCCCACGAGAAGTCGTCCATACACCAGAATGAGTAGATCGGCAGGAAGAAGCTGTACACCGGGAACCTACAGCATCGTCAGCGTTATCCAAACGAAAACGAAAACGGAAACGACGCACGAAAGCAGATAGACGACCATCCATCCCACAAGCATAAACTCGCGTTTGATGATGAAAATCAGCGCCTACCCACGTTTTCAGTTATCCACCTGCTCATAACGCAATCAAGTCGCTAACGTACCTGCAATCCATACGTGATAGCCAGCATGATCAGTGAGATCAGAGGCAGCGCACTTTTCCCAGTGGAAACCACGACGACCAAATAAACCAACTACGAAAAAAGCAGCGTCAGCGCACCCCACTAAAACCGATATCATCCCGCAGACCCACATAAACGCAAGTCGCCGGAAGAATCTACGCATGGTTTCAGTACCCATTCCACTAAAGAGAGAAAGGCACACACAATCGTCCCCAACAAATCGATAAACACGAAGAACCGCATCGAAAAACAACAAAAGCCGCATAGCTCGGGCAGTACCACCAACTCCATCAAATTGTGCACCGTCGAGTTGATCCACCGACGTCGCTGGGAGAACAACACCCGCCACGACTCGGGCGCCATCGTGTGCGCCACCGCGTCCGGTATAAACTTGGTCTTGAACGTTGGGAAATGCTTCAACAACAACGTCGTCAGGAATCGATCTTCGCCGAGCGAGAACAAGTTCTTCTTGTGCAGTGTGTCGACATTGCACTCGGCATACTCGTCGATGATCCGGTTCGAGATGATGATCGGTCGACCCTTGTCCGCCGTGCGGATCCGGTAGAGCGTGAAACACCCGGGTAGACAAGAGACCGAACTAAAGAGCGACTCGAACGCCTTGGAGAGGTGGTGAGAGATGTAGTATTCGTATACCTGGATCATTGTCCACCACGAATGCTCTTCGTTGGACAGTTTGGTTTCACCGCAAATACCGATGATACTCGAATCGTCCGCAGCCGACGCGACCAACCGATTGAGCGACTCGGGTGTGACCGTCTGTAGCAATAGCAAGCAACTTGTCGTCAGTTTTTCTCTCCGTGTCAAATGCCGTCCAACGAACCGTATCTGCATCGACCGTAAAAATATACTCATAAAACGTTGGATCGATCCCGATGACATTGCGCATCTGATGAAAGATCTCGAGCTCCAGCGGGGACATGGGCGCATCAAAGTGCACGCGGTTCAGGTAATGCATCAACAGAATCTGGCTGTCCCGCTTGCCCCGATTTCCAGGCTTAGACCGCTCTGTCGGCTTGCCGACCTTGACCACGACCATGTACCTGCCGACATTATCGTCAACATCACGCCTGCCCACCAATAACAAGTAGCTGCACTCACGGAACGACGTGCCCCTCGTGCTCGTACAACCCCGAGTACACCTTTCCGTAATTGATCTGCCGTGACCCCTCGCCGATCGACCGGAACATTAAAGGCTCAGGATCAACATTGGGATCGACACCCAAGATGTCCAACACGACCCTCGGGGTCGTCCGGTCGTTGCCGCTCCCTATGATATTGCCGTCGCAGATGATGAACAGCAACTTCCGCTTGTCATCATAGTGCAGCGCAGCCAGCGAGTCGATCGTCCGGCGCAGAGAGTCTTCGCCCTCAGTGTAACACGGAATCTGGCACAAAACAAATTTGTCGAGCATCTCGGGCGAACGCTTGCCCGTCAGCTGGAGTGCGGAAAGGACTAGACATCGATGTGTCAGCTTCCGAGTCACAGACACATCTTGACAGGACCTACACTTGAGCACAATCGAGGCACATAGGATCCCAGTAAACACGAGTAACAGATAGCTCTGCACCGTACATCGCGGCGTCTTGCGGAAATCCGTCTCGCCCACGTACGCCATCTGCTTGATACACTGAACATTATTCGACGCCGTCTGCGAGTCCAGTCCTGAAATGACATTGTTCAGATTCTTCGATATGTCTTGACCAGCTTGTTGCTTGAACACGTTCACGACATCCGTATTCAGAAACTCGTACGAACTGCTCGTGCCCGGGTGCAACGAGAGCGTGTACACATAGTTGGTCAGGTCATACACGCTCCCGTCCCAGATGGCCCAGATCCTGTCAAACTTTGTCAGCCAGCCAAACCACGCCAAAAACACCACTAGTCGAACGTGCCGTTGAATGTTCGTATCCATCGCCTGCGAATAGATCGTACTGGGATCCCAAACCAACGGCCCCTTCCGATACTGCTTCAACTTGGGCAGAAAAGTCGCTGAGTACCAATCCGAGTTGTCCAGTGCAGTCCCCTGTGCTGCCTCATTCGCCCCAGACTTGTGCATCGCGTTCGGCACCACCGCCGTAAAGTTCTCGACCGTGAGCTCCAACGTTTTCTGAGACACTAATTCGGGACAGATGAGTGCCAGCGGTGGGGGAAAGTATCCCGTCAGATCCTGCCCCACCAGCTGCTCAAGGTCCGCAGCCGAGTTGGACGAGATGCCAGTCAGATCGCTGTGGTCGCCGTGGATGAAATTCGAGAGGTCGTACACCGACCCCTGCACCGACACCCACCAGTCTGTGTTCCCGGTGTGCTCCGCCACCTCATTCGAGTTCCAGACCTTGTCAAAGTTAGGACACAGCAGCCGACCGAACTCGATGATGTAAAAGATGACGACAGCGTTCAGGAGCAAGATCAGGAAACAAATAGTCACTTTCTCCCGCCAGGCGAGACGGACGTCCGGACGCTTCATGCGCCCGAGGTAATGCAACACAAAGGAAGGGATCAAACCAGTTGACATCCAGACGAAATAGAGCCACCAACGTCGCGTGCGGCTCGTGGGTACTTCCTCGACGGCAGCGGGTGGGGCATTGACGGTCATAGCGCCTTCTTTCGACTGGTAAGGAAGCGATCCACTGGGACTCCCACCCTTCTTGTCCCACTCCGAACCCCACCCTTCCTCGTGGTCCGTAGACAGCGGCGCACGGATGTTTGGAGACGGCAACCCAGAAACGCCATACGGAATGTGAATACGTTGATTCGGGTCCTGGTACTTTGACCCACGACTCCCCACACGGGCAATGAGCAGATTGTCACGACTCTCGTTGTCGAGCAGATCATGGCCGTGTGTGTCCGTGTACGTATACTCGGTCGCGTCGTCTGCGATCGCACTGTCGTCATCCTCGATGGCATCGGCACCCAACCGCTTCTGCTCCTTCTCCGCCGCACGAACGCCATCCTCGACCGTCTTCCATGCGCCGTATGATAGCCAGACCGAGCGGTGGCCGATGGCGTAATCGGCGCCCTCCTTCCATCCATTTGAAGCTGCACATTGCCGGATGCGTTCTGTGTTGGAACCACGCATCGTTGGGACATACCGTTCGCAGAACGCGCCCTGCTCTAAGTCGGTGACAAATTCCACGCTACGACGCGTGACTATTTCAGGAATGAGCAAAGAGTGTATCTGAGCCTTGACGCGACGTTTATCAAAAGAGTTGGGAGAGTTTGAATCGTTGGGACGAATGCAGGAGACAGTCCAAATACGCGTTCGGTCGAAGGATGCGAAGATTTCGGAGAGTGTGTAGTTGAGCTGCGTAGAGACGGTGTAGATCTTGGAGGGGTCTAGAGACGGATGTTCTTCATTAGGGAGGGGTGGAGTGCCATTTGACAATGCAAGGGGTGTGGGCTGACGAAGTGGGCGGGACGAGACCTGTGCCAGGACAATAGCGTTCTCATCCTTTGGATGCCTCTCAGCGGCAAGCGAGGGACCGAAGACCAGCTTGGACACGAAAGCATCCGAGGAGTTGCGAAATAGCGTCACAAACGACGAATCGAGGACGTCCGAGTCCTTCTCGATAAAGGATGAAATGTCGTAAGAACAACTTCCTGCATAATGGTTGATGCCAAACAGACTCCTGTCGTTCGCGCCTCCCTGACTCGGGCTAGCCACGAACGAAGTGTGAACACCATATTTGGACACAAGATCCTGGTGAAGTTCATCGGCCTTCTTGTCCCCCGCCTTTCCCGATTTGTACGACGAGCATGCTTTGCTCAACATCCCAAGCATACCGGCAGGCTTGCGCGCTGCGCGCTCGTTCAATTGAACACCCCGGAGGAGCTCGATGCAGGCGGAGTTATCCACTATGGCAATAGAAGGAAGGGAGATCCCATCGCTGACTATGTGACCATTATAGCCAACTCCGTCTTCGAACGTATTGCGCAAAATATAAGAATGTATGAATTCATCAGCGAAGTTGATGCAGAACTCATCAAACCCGTTTCGGCCGAGGGCGGAGATGAGAGGCGCGGTTCCCGTGAACATCATAGAGCCGGTACCTGTGGGGCCACGAGTCTGGAAACCGGGAGAGTCAAAGAGGATCAACTGGGTTGGGGGAAGAATGTCGCGGTTCGCAGGGGAAATCTTGTGATTCGCCATCTCAACGACAAAAGCGAAGAGGATGGCGTACAGATCGCGCATGAGGGAATCACGTTGGATCGTGCTCTGCTCGACGCTGAGAAGGACGGTGTAGAGTTCTTTGCGAACATAGTTGGTCTTGTTCGTTAACGACTGCGCAAGATCTTCTGGCGCGACACCGAGGAGGCGCGCAGCGTGGTCGAGGATAGGGAAGTTGGCGACCGAGGCGGAGACATCCTTTGCATCAGCCTCTGTGAACTGGACATTGCTCAATAAGAGGATGGCAACGAGGATAGTGAAGATTGATGAAAGATGTTTCGGCTTGAAACCGAGGGTGCGCATAGCGAGGCGCACCTCCTCCATTGCTATAGCGTCATCACTGAAGGGCCCGTTGGGCAGGCGGTAACAACCCGAGGATGCTAAAAGGGCATATTCTGATGGATCTCCAATGTTGAAATAGTCGCGCTCCTGCGGGGCTGCACCGGACAGGAACTGGTAAAATATATGAAACGTTCGCTCCTCGTAGGCGAGCCGAGAGAGTCTCGACTTGTCAAGTGCAAAGGCGAGTACTTTGGCGGATTCGATGCGGCCACGATCATTAAAATGAAGTTCTAAAAAACGACTGTGCTTCGATGCATTCGGATTTGAGACGGTCTTTGTGTTTCCAAACGCGTCAAGGAGGGTATGAAGTGCTTTAATTTGATTGGCCATTCTAAGCTCTTTCTTGGAGTGGGAAGAAAGACGGAGAACTTGGTCAAGGAGGAGACGTAAACTGAATGTCTTTCCTGAGCCGGTGATACCACTGTAGGTAGAGAACGTGAGAGACGTGGAGACGTGCAACGCAAAGAAACTGACCGAGCGATGACGGACTGTGACTGTCTGGTCCGACGCATGAGCAAGTAAATTTGAGCAGCAAGTTCGTATAGATGAGGCTGGAGAAGCCTCGAGCTGGCTAGAGTGAGGTCGGTTTCCTTGTAGCACCGTTCTTCATACTCTCTGGCACTGAGGTCATTGACGTTTGCGAGGGTTTTGTATGGGTTAACGACGAGGAGGTTCGTCGTGCCTACTCTAGAGTAAGGCAAATCCGAGCGAAAGCGGGTGTTGAGGACGGCGACGATGGCGTCGTCGGAGGGGTAGACGGTTGCTGAGGTTGAGGTTGAGGCGAGGTGTGCTATGTCGCCGGTGTTGACGGCGTGGGCGGAGATGGAGGGAGAGGAGGAGGCCATTTGCAGGCCAAACTTGGTGAATGAACGTGAAAGGAAAGAACGGGACAAGCAAAGAATGAAAAGACCGTCGACTTGGAGGTGACGTTACAACTGTCAGCCACCCAAATATAGATAACTTGGCATTGAACCACAAAATTTAATATAAGTATCACAACGACTCCTCCATCACGTCTGAGCGCACTGCCTCACCTTGAAGGCGCTTGCAATGGACCTACCGCGAGTTGCCAACAGAAAATTACGATCACCGTATTCACATCATCATGCATCATGTTATGTAGGTCCAAGAGCTTTTCAATGTGGCGATGTTCCTGCTCATTTCCATTTTGTTCGTGCCAAAGTTCAACGTTTCAAGCGGGGAACGTTCAACGCCACCGCACCAAACCCTCAGATTTGCGCATAACGAACCGTATGTATTCAGGAACAAGCCTTGCGGCTGTTCCCCAAGGCCTCAAAGACCGATAACGCGGTTTCAAGTCTCCGCGCTCGTCAGAGGCCTCGGCTTGATCGAGACTACCATCAGCCCGCCGTCGTGCGGATCGGCCTCCTTTCACTACCGATCAGGTATCAGGTGAACTACCACTCACTTACCGCTGCCAGGCACTCGAAGGGAACTGCCGCTGGCGCTGGCGTGGTGCTGCGTCGGAAGAACAAAATGCCAGTGAGTACCTACAAGGGTACTCTGAATCTTTAAACCGTGCCCTTCGCGTCTCTACTGATCTCTGCCCCTAAGCGAGAGAACAGATTTACGCGGCCTGGTTGTGGCCCATACCATCGAAGAAATCGCCACTGCTCCACTATACAGGTCTTCGAACGTGGACGAGGGTCACACATGTGAATATGAATAATTTAAACTAGAGGTGATATCCTTCGTATGCACGTCATCCACGGCCCACATCAAACCAATAACAGAACGAACGAATCGGAACCCTGCAAACCACATGCCATCTGATGCCAGATGGATGGATTCTCTTTGTTACCAATCATCTACGTACTCGCAATCAATGATGCGTTCGATTGTGAACAGGCCGTCATGAGCCATCCCTGCCGTACGCTAATGATCGTCCCTGCCTGACAAATATCGTACGGAATCTACATCTCCCTATTGCCTGTGCCTGTCATGGCTATGGAACCCATGGAGGACGTCGATTGCTGTGTGGGCTTGTACCTCACTTTTGCTGTGTTTTGTGCGCTTTGTGACTGCCGGTATCCCGAGTCCGAATCTATACTACAACCTTCGTGGACGTGGGGTAGTAACTAGCTCTCCCCCTCGTCATACCGTCGCATTCTTGGTAAATCTGTGGACGAGTTGTGAACTCTAAATGCACGTCGATGTTTGATCATCGGGATCGTGCTCCTCGTTACACATTGGCTATGTGTCGGAGCGCAGCCCGTCTCATAGAAACGATTAGGATACTTACGCTACATTCGTTATGTGAGTACTGGAGTTTGCCAGTGACTCCGTCCCTACTAAGAGTCCAACCACCTGCCTAGTTGTTACTATGTAGAATCCCGTGCAAGCAGGTTCGATATAGTATGCATTCGCTTTGCCGGGTGTAGTACTGTGTACATCTCAACGTCAACACTCGTGCATGGACGACGAGGTGAACCGGTGAGGCTGCTCTTACCTTTGCTCGCCTGCAATGTGAACCTGGTTGACTGATTATCGCCGCGGTGCGACGACTTTGCCGTGACGTCACTGCACACTGACACTTAGTAAGCGAGCCTGTGGTCCGCCGCTACTACGTTGTTGGGCCTTGCTAGATAACGCGACATCGTCTACAGTAACATAATGGAACAACACGCGCTGGCAATCCTCGGACAGCAAGATCTGTGGGACTGGCCTTCTACCAAACGGACCGTGATAGAATCGGGAGAAAGTAAATGGAAGATCGACACTACCAAACTTTTGTACCACCTGGTTGTGGAATCGCAAAAATTCGGTGGTAAGATACTCAATCTTTTCTGGGAACAACTTGGGAACTGTGACGAAAGGTTGAAGGAGAATAGTCAGTTAAAACTTTAATCGCTCAATTCTCATGCTAGGCTCACTTTAATTTGTCGCAGTCGAAAGTCTGAAGGAGGAGGATTTCGAGTCGGCAGACAAGTCCTTCGAGATGTTGTTTCGCGAATTGGATCCCCAAGACATTAACCTTGGCCCTGTAGAAACGATGGCAGCGGACTACTTTACGCATCTTGGTATCGCATGTGAGCAAGATTTTCCGCTCGCTTTTTAGATGTTTGATGATTATCGACGCCGCTGAGTCGTGAATCCCGGAGGGAAAACATCCGAGTCCGGGTCACGTTCTGAGCATTCCGTCAGTGAAATCGTCAGCAAGGCCACAGACAAGCTCCTTGAGGAAGTCAACAAAGAAGGCCATTTTGGAACTCGGAAACAAGAAACCTTGAAGCAATTGGTGCGCATATATTCATCTCAGAGTCATATGCTTTTCATGGCCGTACCGTACAGTCGTTTAATCGTGATGGGGACTTCTGCTTGATGACTGGCCTAGAATTTTTCCCATCCCATCCGCGTGGATACCATCCTGCTCTAGCACACATCATTCCGAACTCTGTACATGGAAAGGTTTGCATTGAACAATTGAAATCACCTCTTGTTTCCTCATAACTTCCATTTAGACAGACACACTAAATTGTATCGCTATGTTTGCTGGTGACACCACAAGAGATGAACTTATGCGCAATCTGAATACCCTCGGAAATGTCATGAACATGGAGCACAATGCTCATCGTTCATATGATAGTTTGGAATGGGGAATTGAGGCAATTGAGGAAGAGGGTGGAGAGGTGTGATCCCATCGATACCTCATCATCGTTATTGATCCACTGGCATCCATTAGGTCAAATACTTCTTTCGAAATGTTCCCGCCGATCCTCAGGGCCTCCCCAGGCTAGGATGCATCAAATTGAAGGAGGGTGATGAAATCCAGTTTGGACAAGGACGCGATGGCAAGATGCTTGACAAAGGACCCCTCGCAGGTTTTTGTAACCTTCAGCTGGCTGTTGCCCGAGTTATGAAGATGAGTGGTGCTGCTGATATAATCTCGCAGTGGCAGGATGAAGCAGACCATGAAGGCTTTTATCGTTCCTTTGTCGCCTCTGAAGAGTACTGTGATATGTTGGACGCCAAACTCCTTCTTTCTGCCAGAGCTGTGCTTGTATAGCTCTCCAATCAAGCTCCTTTGGTCCTTGATCAATTTAAACATTCGTGCTTTCACGCATGTTTCGCTGTTCGTAAGGTAGAAATCATGCACCTAACGAACACGCATAGTATCATGTCTTGTACTGTACACGAGCTCTGCGGGCATGCCGTCCGAGGCCGTGGCGTGGTTCCGTCGGGTGCGTCTCTCTATTCAAAGTACTCGGACGGCGAAGTTGAACCTCGATGTTTCGGTTACGCGCGCGTCGATTCGGGAACCTTTCTGCTTCTGGAAACATTAGAACCTCGAGCACAACGTCCCGGGTGGAAAACTCAATCGCGGTATCAGCGTCATCGATTCGGCGGAGATCTTGAAAGGGAGGGCGTTGACGGACGACGAGTACTTCAAGGCGGGTGCGCTGGGATGGTGTATCGAGTTGGTGACTCGGAGTCCCCGTCTCGCTTGCTCTTCTGCTAGATGCCTGGATTGACCGGTACTCACCACATGTTCTCCGCCACGACCCACCACCCGTCCAAAAAGCTGCAAGCCTCCTTGCTCGTTGCGAACGACATCATGGATAAGTTAAGTCGATCACTCGTCGCGGACAGCCTTGTTGGTACCGCGTCGAAGGCGTTGGTGTCATCGCGATCAACGACGCGTTCATACTCGAAGGCGCCATTTATCACCTCCTCAAGGGACATTTCAGACACGAGCCATACTATGTCCATCTCTTGGAGCTATTTCACGACGTGCGTTCGTTTCCATTTCTTTTGCTCGCGTCGTTCGGTAATGCGGATTA
>JBBPPF010000418.1:0-20303 GCA_038091815.1 Leccinum obscurum | reverse complement strand
CTTGCGCGAGGTGGAAGATATGGTCCTGGCGCCCGGGGCGCCATCGCGACCGTGCTCCGTGCAGCACTGCCGGACGCGTATCCCGCTGGCCTCCATATATCGATGGAAGACGTGCGTCGAGTGTCGCAAGAGGGCGCGACGGGAAGCGCGGCGAAAGAAATTGGGTGTCGTGGCAGGGACGGCCGCCAGGGAGACTGTGACGGAGGTCGTACCCCGTTTTCAGGCGTACCAGAATCGGGGGGCGTTGGTGGCCGCGTTGAAGGCGCAGCTGCGCGGGTTCGTGGAGGGCCAGCTCGTGTATTTACGGACCAAGCTGCGCGATGCGGAGGGGTGGGCGGGTGTGGATGACGCGGATGTGGATGTGATGGCGGCAGCGGCAGATGGGTCAGAGGAGGGGGGAGAGTGTCGGAGGGAGAGCACGCCGTGGCGAGCGCAGGGCGCACCGATGATGTTTGTGTTTGCGGGCGAGTATTCGATCGTGATAGGCTCGCGTTCGGACACTGGCGATGGCGATCGCATCGATCGTCACGGTTCCGAGATGGCAGAGGAGGCGATGCGCCAAGAAGTGTCGCGGGTCGTGGTGGATTTGGAGCGCGTCGTGCGTGCGAGGTTTAGGCAAGTTCGCACCCCTTTCTCGTCTTTTTTCGTATGTACTTTTTGGCTGATCTATAAATCAGACCGAGTGACGCGTTTGCGATCGACGGTGGGGGGATACTGGTGCGGTTCACGTGCTCGCCCGAGTTGATCGCTCGGTTGCGTCCCTTGGCCAATTCCTCTGGCGGGAATTCAGGCCTCCGAGGCTCGTCTTTGTCTGTGGAAGACGTGGACGAGGGTGGTATGGAGTCCCCTACAGCCGAGATTCCGCTCGTCAAGACGTTGTCTGGAGAGTTGGAGGTGGTGGTCGTTCCGGACGACTCGCATCGGTTCTTTTATGGCCGGCGCACGGTGGTGCGGTATCGCATGGTCGGCTGATCTTATGTGTGTCATGGGGCCACTTGCAAATGGAGTTGCTCCACTTTTTACAGTACATCAGTGACAATTTAGTAATCAACTTACTTGAGTCAATTATGGAATACAGCTAACACTTAAATATGCTGACTAAACAAACACTGCATCTATTGTTGAACCTTATGAAATCTCATATATACATATCAAATATATAAGATAAAATAAAGCAATATGAAAGAATAACATATCCCATTTATAAATTTAATGTATGTGTTACATGCCTTAGATAAGCTTTCCAAAAATGTTACCATTCCATTCCTAGATTATAAATAAATAGAAATGTTTAATGAATTTATATAATTTATTTTTGAAAATGTTCTGGTATGAGAGCCAATCAGAGCTGTTTATTCCCAATATGTTGTGTGAACAGATACTACATAGGTTCATAATAATATCAAAATATCCGATAATTAATACTCTTTATACAAGTATTCCAAAAATGTTACTATCTCAGATATTAAATGTGATATTACTTCATAATTACAATATGTCTAGAAGTATGATAGACAATTTAGTTATAATATAATTGAAAAGTATTTACAGTTAGATGGTGATCAACCTAGAAACTAAATATACTTGAATAAGTACCCACTGGCAGTATATTCAGTGCCCCAGGTGTATGAATCACCCTGGGCTGCATGGTGAGGTGGAACGACTGCAAAACAGAATTGAGGAACTCAAGCATTCATGTAAGGAATGCAAGGATAAGTGCAAAGAGTTATGCTATCAACAGCTTGAAATGGAGCATGTAAGCCTACTATCAATTACTCGATAACCTTATCAGCCATATCGAATATAGGCTTGAGACTTTCCCACAGCTGCTCTGAGAACCTGCTCAACTGAGACACCATTGAGTATGTATCTCAGCCTATATTATATTTCAATTATATAAAATATGTATCATACTCCAGTGGAATGTAGTATAAAAGAACAAGATCTTTGCTGATATGGAAGATGTGGTGATAATCTACATCAACGATCTACTGATCTTCTCGAAGAACGATGATCTGGATCATCACCAAAAACTTGTGAAGCAGGTGCTAGAAAGGCTCAGGACACATGACTTATTTGTAAAACCTGAGAAATGCTCCTTTGGAGTGAAAGAAGTTGACATGCTAGCTCCACTGAGCATCTAGATCTCGGTTCCTCTCGACCCTTTCCAAAATTGACAGAAAGATGGATTGGACCATACCAGATTACAGAATTGTTTGGCTCAAATGCCGTTAAACTTCTTCTTCCAAAAGGAAGCCATGCTCATGATGTAGTAAATGTTTCATGCGTCAAACCCTGTTTTGAACCTCTTGCTGGACAACTAGTAGACCATCTTGGTCCCCTCCTTATAGGAGATGAAGGAACTGAAGAATTTGAAGTCGAATTCATAGTGGATTTACACCCTGTTGGACAGGGATTCCAGTACCTAGTACATTGGAAAGGCTATGATGAGTCTGACCACACTTGGGAGCCAGCCTCTGCCTTGAAGAATGCACAGGAAGCAATCAAGATTTTTCACAAGACAAAACTGGCTGCACTGAGGAGATTATGCATGACCCGAGAAGCCTTTGATAGGCTGTTCCAACCCCTGCATAAACTATATCAATGGGTCTCCTGAACCTCCTCATCTGGAATCTGAAGAATAGGAGGGGGGTGATGTTACAAACTACACTATTCTAATCCCTGGTCACAACCTAAACACCCCTAACTATTACAAACTGTAATTTACAACATGTTCGACACATGTTCAACCATGTTCAATCATGTTCACCCATATTTATCATGTTAGATACATATTAGACATATGTAGGCTTATATACAACATGTTCGACTTTCCCATGCTCATGTTCAACATTCCCATGCCTCAAACATGCTGGGAATGCATGTCCAACTCAGTTTGATACATACTTTCACCATCTAGAACTACTATGTCAGTACATGCACTCCCCTCATGTAGTATAGGTATATAAACATGAATACAACCAACAGAACAAGCCAGTCTTGTTCTTGTTGGATTTCCTCTGACAACGACAAACCACTCCCCTAAGTAGCTTGCCTTTAGTGATAGGTGTGCCAGACACTGTATAGTGTCTTAGGTCACCTTCAGTATGTCAATGTATTCAATGTTTGTGGCAGTGAGTGACTATTGCCATGTAGCAAATACACTGCAGTGCATGACAGGAAAGGTTCAGAGGGATATGCAGTGTAGCTCCAGATGCGATCCTTGGTCGTTGTGATGCATACACGGAGGTGGCTTGCAACAGAAGTTTTGACAAACCAAGTGGCATCCCGGTGACCAAAGCAAAAGTCCAGGAAAAATTGTTGACCAAGTACTGCAAGTGTTTGGTTAGGATCCAATTCGATGTACTCTGTTGTTGCGATTAGCTTTTGTACCACGAGTTGAAAAACCTGTCCCAAATCGTGCCCTTTCTTCAAAGACATCCAACTATTGGTGGCAAGTTAACAATCCACATTCAAATAATGTGGGGGAACTCACAGAGGGCGACCATATCATATGATATGTAAATTTTAACTTGAATATATCAAAGTTTGAGTATGTTCATGCTTCTCCATACTTATGACATAGACATACATTGATATGATTACCATACAGACTAACATATGATCTAGTAGTTCTTACAGATAACTAGTAATATGTTGATTGCCAAATGTAGTAGTAAAAATAGCAGTGACAATATTTACTCCATAGATCATGTATGACCACTCTCAAGAAAAAGCATTGAGGAAAAAGAGATAGATAGTGTTACAGCTGGCCCTGGTAGGGTCGGCTATAGACTCGAAAGTGGGGGATGAAGCTAAGGCTGAAGATATGTCGAGCAAGCGTAACACTTGGCGAGACAACTAAGACTAAAGACTAGAGGCTAAAGGGGCATACCTGAAGAGGGTAGAGGGACTGAGGAGACAAGGGGACTAAGGGACTTGAGGGTGGCTAAGAACTCAAGTGATATTCAAGTAGCTCTAGCTTAGAGGGTTTTACAAATGACGAGACAAGTCCTTAAGTACTAGGAGATGGAAGGCGGTGGAACCGCATGGAAGAGACGAGTCATCTGCAGTATGGAATGAGGCAGGAGCTGCGGAGGTCTAGAAGTACAGTAAGTGATGACGGAATGATGACAGAGTAATGATATCATCGAGATAAGGTCGAGATAGGGAAACCTCAGATCATAGATAGGAAGAAACAGGAATGGTGATAGGAAGGTCGTGGAACATCTGCGATGTGGAGTGGGTGAAATTGCTAGAGTCCTATGATACAATGAATACAAGTAAAGGAGATAAAGAAAGGGGAGCGAAGAGGAAAAGAGATACATAGAGAGTTCCTGAGATGATCGTAACAGATAGATGAAGTGCCCACAGTATGAAGGGTAGGGTAATTCCACAAACCTTACTCCCACTGAACTCATAGTAATTGTCTTACTATATTCAGAATGTGGTAAGGTGTGACTCATGATGGCCCTCACTGGCATCCTTATACATACCACTGGAGTATCATACATATTTTATATGATTGAAATATAATGTAGGCTGAAACACATACTGAATGGTGTCGTATTCAAGGAGCAGCTGTAGAAAAGTCTCAAGCCCATGTTCAATGTGGCTAACTAGATCAGCTAATAATTGTGATCTAGAACTGAGTGTGGCCCAAACTCTAACTGAAAGAATTGTGGCAATCTTATGCTTCACAGCATTGAGGATGATGTTGAGTCAAATTGGCATTATAATGGCTGTTCTCTGTTACAGTCAGCACTAGCAACATGGATGTAGGATTGATAGTAGGCTCACATGCTCCCCTAACTTAAGACAATAGTGATGTTGCGCTGCAAAACACAGTTGGACTCCATCGTTTGTTAGGAGGACTCATAGTAACCATTAGAATGTATATATATTCCCTTGTCCCAATTGTGATCCAGACCAGTTGCCTTTGAATCATGTTTATAGCTCAGCATCTTATTAGTGATCCTATTGAGCTCATCAATGTGTGCTGCTCATCCCAGACTCAATATTCATATACCTGGGGCACTGAATATACTGGGTACTTATTCAAGTACATTTAATTTCTAGGTTGATAACTATTTAGTTGTACTGTAAATACTTTTCAATTATATTATAACTAAATTGTCTATCATACTTCTAGACAGATTGTAATTATGAAGTGATATCACAGTGAGAGTGAGGTTTGTGGTGTTACCCTACCCTTTATATTGTGGGCACTTCATCTATCTAAGTCTGATATATACATATCAAATATATATGATAAAGCAATATGAAAGAATAACATATCCGGTGGTGTGGTATTGCATGGTCGGTTGAGATTGTGTGCATCATGGGGTACTTGCAAACACAAACAGAGTTGTTTTACAGTACTACTGTAATACTTTTACAGTAAGTAAGAGAGCATCACAAAAACCTATTGGTGATGGATGAAAGAGGGATGAAAGGTTTGACTGCTTGAGTCCAAAATTTCCAAATATGGGATACAGCCAAGGGGTACTGAGTTCGAGATGTAATGATTCTAAGGCAACTGGTCTGGATCACAATTGGGATGAGGGAATAAATATATATTCTAATGGTTACTAAGAGTCCTCCTAACAGTTAAATGATGGAGTCTGACAGTGTTTTGGAGTGCAACATCACCATTGTCTTTCCCGACCCCCAGCACCATGACTATGCCAGTACCGAGATTGTGGGAACATTTCCTCTCATTGGTCTCCCCTATTACAGCATCCAATGAGAGGTGAGACGAATCATCACTGCACCCCTCAGCCTGGAACTAGGCTTTGACTGTGAGACCGATATGGTAGTTGATACATTTTCCAGTAAGTTCAGATTTGTATCTAACTGAGTGGCTGCACTAAACACTTGAGATCTCACTAGGTGTGCTGTATGGAGATCAGCACTATGCATGCTCATGCAACTGAAGTCGCCCCACACCTGAGACACAATCAACAATAAACTACATAGTGCCCGAGGGCAGGGTAAGTAATATTTTCTGCAGGACAGGCAGTAAAGAAGCCCAACAAAAGACCACATGAAGGTGGTGCAGAAGCAGGGCTCCAAAAGAGGGCATTATTAATTAATGATACTCAACCATATTGAATAAAACCTATGTGATATATCAATACTTATGTTATATAATATACTGTAAGTATCAACTCATGATTACATTTTGAGTACCTTCAATCCAATCTATCGGGGGATTGCATGTTTTTTTATAGATTTACCTCAAGATAATCATATCTTCTCCCACATTTTGTATGATGCTGTTACTAGGATGGTCTCATTATGATATAGCATTGTAAAATGCCTCTTGTGTTGGTATACATAATCAGTACATATTTCTGCCATATACACATTTGCATGTTGTTTATTATGAGTATTTATCAAAATTCCAGAATATTGTATTGTTGGTGTATTCTTGACTCTCATCTATGTAACTTTTCAATTTGGTATGCATTCCAGATGTTTGTTTGATTAGTATATGTTTACCACTATCTTTTATTATCATGCATTTCTGCTATGGGAGTTTGTGGTTTTTTGCATTATTTGCATTACTGATATAAATTTATTGTATTATTATACATTTCCACTATGGAGGGTTTGTGGTTTTTTGGATTATCTGCATTGAATGATATAAATTCCAAAATATGATGTTTTTGTATGACCATCATTTGTATAACTCTCTATTGTTACAATTGTAGCTCATACATATCCACCACAAGTATGCTAATGTGGATATATATATAATAATGTTATAAGTGTCTTTGTTGGATGAGGTGTGCATTTCATAGGTGGATTTACATGACATTTATTATATGGTTGTTTTTCATGTTACTTATATAATATACCATTTTTGGAGTAGATAAATAACTTTTTAAAAGTCTTTGTGGCCAGATTAAACCCCTTTTGGGCAATGGGCATCTGCCAAATGGCCCAAATCCAGATGCAATGATCAATCAATGACTGCCTGTAATATTAATTGCATCAGATTTTACATATTATACCCCTTGCACCTGAGATGAGTCAATATAACCAATCAGCAAGGGAGCGTCGCTCCTCGCTCCTCGCCACCATGGATCCCAGTGTAAGCAATGTCTTTGACCTACAATGCTGGCTTCCCGATTCGCCCATCTCAATACCTGATATCCAAGCTGACTCAGATGGTACTCCTTGCAACGACAGATGGCTTGTTGAGCTTTATGATCAGGCCACTTGAGTTAGAATCTTTCAAGTAATAATCATCGATTATGTAGATCAACTAGATCATCCTCCAAGGTTAGTGGTTGGAAACTGCTTCTATGGTATAGCAATACCAAGAAGAATTGAAGGGCACTTGAGTGGACAAGCTTGCCAGCTTCAATCAGGCCACCCATGTCCATCAGCTGTTGAAGGATATCCTTCAGTAGCTGCTTTCTGAGGAGGTCTGCATAGCTAGCTAACCGCCTGGCATAGTGTCAGTTGTGTGTCTTGAGTTACAGAGAAAGAATGCCTGAGGCACTGGATGGCAGTATTTAGGAGCCTTGTTCCAAACTTGTGCTGTGGGAGAATCCATAGAATGTGGCAGCCTGAAGTTGCCCTCAAGAGTGGAAATGCCACCATCTGCTGGTTGTATTGCCCAAACCTGAGCACCACCTCTGGCCTTGTGTCACCACTAACACCTTAAGATGCCTCCCAGAGTCTGACCACAAGCTTGGCTGGAGGCTCAGATGCATCTAGGCCTAGGGCTGCAGGGGCTAGAGTCACTACTGTGGATCTCTCCTGAAGAGGGTCAGTTGCTGTCCAGTCATGCCCTGAGTGTGTAGAAGAACTCAAGGCAACTTCCAGATGCACCCTGACTGGGCTGTGCTGGGTTAATCTGGGTGCCCATCCTCCTCTTTTGCTACACTGCAGGTTTCCACTGTAGCAGCTTGGCTATTGCCAGGAGGATGTAAAGGCTGCGCTGACAAAGCAAACCAATGTTCCAACAGAGATTCTAGATACATTGTGTGATGGAAACTCCGAGAACTGACCCTATATATCCGGGCCCATTGGAGGCCTTCTACCTAGCAATGCCCCCTGAGTTTTGGGGAACCTCCCTTTACAGTGCTTTTTTTTGCCAGGCTACAGTTTTCCTTCCTCCATGCCTGCAGAAAGCAGTTGTGAGTGATGGGTGGCCACCCACTGCAAAGCTTTCACTCACAAGTGGATGATCTTGCAGGATTCAGACCAGTTTTGTTCCCACTGGTGTTGCACTAACCCACTAAGGTCCTGATTGCCCAAATCATTGGTAGTTATTTGCTTCAGAATAGTTATTATTGATAGCTCAACTGATGCTAGCATGTCCCTAAGGCTGTCTTAACTGACCAATTTGGATTCCCGCTCTGCTTGGGGAGCACAATATGCCTTTTGGAAACATCCTTATTAATAATGTAAGCCTTTATTTAACAATATTCCTGTATATATATGATTATAAATCACTTTGTTCAGCTTCCAAGGTCTGCATATGCATTCTTGGTTTGGTCGCGTTGGGCAGCTCAGATATTCATTCAATTGTTAACATCTGATGAGATCCCTTGGTTGTTTGCCCCCCAAGTGGGTAACTAATCAATGATGTTTGACCTTCACACAACATGGTTGGCAAAGACAGACCATCGGACATACTGTTGGACCGAGTTTTCAAGAATGCAGGCTTTCGGCAAATGTTGAGATCACTGCATCTTCGGGCAGAAAATTGTAAGTATCTTCCATGCAATCAATATACTATACAAGTCTAATAGTTCACAAGGTACCATTACTGTTGCCATCCCGGCTGAAGGGAAACTTGAAGTTGTTAATAAAGAAGTGCCGATTGATCCCAACAACATGGACTTTGTGCGGGTCTTCCACAATGAGGTATGTCAAACTTTTCTATTGTTCGAGCTTCTGTCTTGTTGGAATTCAGGCACCAGATATCCATTTTGGCATTACTACTCTCCTTCTGGACAAGTCAGGTTGTTCCAAAATAGCACAATATATGACTTCATTATTTGCACGTTGATTGATAGTGACTCAGGCATCTTCCTGGGAAACACAAACTTTTTTTTCAATTTGTCCAACTGCAGCCCATTGAAAATGTGAAGACAGAGTGTGAGAAAATTAGTTTTATCCTATCTTGGATATGCTATTTCTTTCTTTCAAAGCATCTTTACTTGTTTGTCCTTATCCAGCTTATTGTGGAAATAAGGGAATTCTCATTTGGGCAGATGTATGACAGTGATGATCTCTGATCAAACCATATCTAACAAGTCATGCTCGAGCAGTGCATCATCTTTGCTTTCTTCTCACATCTGCTATCCCTGTCCTAGCCATGCTCTAGCAATATATCTGTTGCACCTCTCACCTAGTCCACCCTTCAATGAGAGTTCTCTATCTGACCTTTGGCCTTCTGATGCCATCTTCATGCCTCGCTATGGATTAGTGGATCTAGTAGGTCTATGGCTGGCCTTCCTCAAGCGAGTCAAAACACATCTGATCACAGTGTGACATATTTTTGAAGTTCCTTCTATTGATTCTTGCATCTTTGAGCATTCCTTTTCAACTGCTCTGGAATAGCCTTAAGCTTATTTCTTTTGGCATCAGGTTTACCAGTGGAATTGGGCTTGAGTAGAATACTCAGGAATTGTTCTCTAATGTGCTCTGAAATCAGTTGTAACTAAGCCCACTTACAGTATCCTGGGACCATATGTGGGCATAGTTGAATAAACTTGCAGTGCTCAGTGAGCACCAATTCAATGATCAGATCTACTTCACTTTTGTACTGACAAGCTAGTCCAGGGAGTAGTGGCCAGTGATGGTGCACTTAGCCATAAGGATGATACAATCAAGTGATATCAACCACCATTTGGTAGCTAAGTCATCAATGAGCATGCATAAATGAACTACAAAGTATGAGCAAACCAATGTCATATGGAAGGTCGAGAGAGTTACCAAGATAATTGGTCCAATTGGAAATTTGGGATGGGGGATCATGATCATCATTTTCAGAATTGTTGGGCCATCCTGGACCTGCAATGTTAACCAGAGTCCTCTGGTTCAACAATGATTCAAAGTCAGATGAAGGGAAAGTTATAGGGCTCTCGGACTCAGACTTGACCATCAATCCCTTATCTATTTCTCCTGCCAGTTGTGTGCATATTAATGACTGAGTGAACTGTGCAGATTCATCCATATCATGCATTTCAATGTATTTTGTTGATATTTGCCAAATGGTTCATTGGATTGTTTGATTTAATCTGTTGTGATGCTAGAAAATAAAATCTATTGATTTTTTTTTTTTTTGCATAGATTTCTCTCTGATTTTCTCCATACATATTGTCACTCACTCGCAGTCACTCCCTTGGAACCTAGAATCAGAAACTGCTGAACTTTTCTGAGCTATCTATATACATCCAGACATCAAGTCCAGCAAGCATTGAGTCTTCCTTAATCATGTGAGTGATATTTCAATCAACTTTCATGATTGATATATGAATCATTAGATGATGATGAATGAGAGGGTGGTTAGACACAAAGAATACTGAAGTGCAAGAATGAGCTGTTTGATTTGTGCACTCAGATTACCATCATACTCAACTCCACCAGCAAGTTCAAGGAAGACTCCTTCTATCCTGGCCAGCTTGATTCTCAGACCAATATAGCAGGCATCACTTAGTCTTGAACCCATGCCTCAAAACTGGTTGGTGAGTCCATCAGCAATATTCCCTTTCCAAGAACACATACATTCTGTGTCTACACTGCTGAGTACAGTGTGATGTCACCTTTCCTACTACAAATGCCCATCTTGGCATCCATGATACTAGCTGAGGCTGGTGCTGTTTTGTCCTATTGTGTTGCATTAATTCTCTATCAGCCAAATGAAGGGGCTACATGCATTTGATGGTTGTTTGAGCAGTTGAGCAAATATTACCTTCATACTTTCAAACAGAAAGCACCATCAGTGAATTTGTGTCTATCCAGATTAGGAGGGGATCATCTATCTTCGGAGACAGCCTTTCCATCCATCGCAACCAGCAAGGTCCCTAGTCATGTCACATGACACAATCAAATTATGCACAGTGTATCTACCATCCAAATCCAGGTGAAGAGGAGAGCCTCTTGGTTGGTCGTGTACCTAGATGGCTCCTAGGCATAATCCCATTCACATGCACACTCTCATTAGGGTGGTCTAGACCAGCGCAAGTCAAATGTCATATTTGGTGTATTCCACCTTAAGTACAAGAGTAGGTAGTCATACACAACAGGTGCAATTAGGGCAGTGGTTAAGCCCTCTAATGAGACCTTTCACACAGTTGAAACTGTTGCCCAGCACTCAAGTTTGAGTTCCCCTAGTGCCAATATATTTAGATATTTCGACTACATACATTGACATAATTCTTTGTCAGCGACTATGCTGCCAATAGTGTTCAAAAGTCCAGTCCTAGGACTGATAAAAGACCACAACCGGACTGGACTTTATTCTTATCGCAACTGGACTTTGGTTGCAGTTGCCTCATTTCAAAATTCAAAGACTGATAAATATTTAGACTGAACTGGACCAAAATTTTGAAAAAGACCAGTCACAACCGATGTACAGCCACCCCCTATCTTTCCTATAATTTTTGTGCATTTTTCCCACTATTTTTCATAATTTTCTGCCATCATCTCACATTTTTATCATAAATATAGAAGTTAAGTTGGTATCAATATGAAAATGGTTGGTGAGACATCAAATGACAATGATAATGTCAATATTTAGTTGCTACATTAAGATTTATTGATGTTACATATGATACATTTTACATATACACTACACACATTACAGCAATCTTAACATGCAAGTGCCAAATGACATGCAGTTTTAAAATCTTCGTATATCCATGAGTTCTTAACCGAATTACATAAAGAAAATATGGAGTGGAAGCTAAGAGTCCAGTCTAAATTTGGGCTGCAACTAGTCCTCGAAAAGACTGGTTTTGGACCGCAACCGGACCGAAAAAGACTGAAAAGTTGGTTTTTTTTTGGTCTTGGTCCAGTTTTTTCCATATCAGGAAATTCCCAGGACTGGTTGTGGTCCAGTCTTTTCCAAAAAAGGCAAAATACTGGACTAAACTGGACTTTCAAACTCTAGCTGCCAACCTAGAAACCCAGCTCTGGTGCAGAAAACCCTCCATACTACAAAATCAAAGACAACATCCAAATACAAACACCTCAACTACAAGGATACCCCCACTAGTGCCATCACTTGGCCTGATGGAATTTACAGTACATCCTACTCTTCTTGCAATTTTGATGCTGAGAAAGAAATGAGCAAGTACCGTCATGACACCAAAATAGGCAATCAGGAACAAATGGTGCCTTGATTTCATGCTTGGAGAAATTGACTAAGGTATGTCTCTATGTTCTAAAATAGTTCTTCAGTCAATTGAATTGTGTATAGATATTGAATGACAATGTATATGTCCAATACATGTACCCCCATAATGATGACTTTGATCTTGCTAATGCTGGCCTTGATGGCAAGAAGCTTCTTGTCAACATACCTAGACAGACATCCCCCAAGACATTGTCTCTGCATTCTATTGAGATGCAGCCATTCCATGTCTATACATGCAAGGAGGTGGAGAATCATTTGGAAGTATTGCATGTTATGTATGAGCTATTAATCCCTGCAGTCAATGAGCAGCAAGATGGCAATGGGTCAATGATTCTTAATGATATGGCAGGTCTGCTGCAAGGACAGTCAGTGGGCATCCTTTCAGTCAAAAATTGTGACACTCTTTCCAGATCACTGAAGACAACCAATGACACTATACAGTGTTTGGCACACACAACACTCAACAATACTTATGAGGAGGGACTAGTTATTGTCAGAGGGAATCCAAGAACAAGATTAGCTTGTTCTGTTGGCTGTATTCACATTTTTATACTATACTACTTGGTCCATGCTCAGAAGGCTATACTACAATGCAACTAGGGTGTTTATCAACACAGCCAGCTAAGATTACTAGTAATGGATATATTAGGGAGTGTGTATTCCTCATGGAGTGGCTATGGCTGCACATTCTGGAACTATGTCAGAATTCTCAGAGGGGTGTGTCTGAGGGTATCTCCAATGGAACTTGGCCAAAATGCATGAGTGGGAGGTTCCTACTAGAAATCTGCAGGGAGAGTAAAATAGGATAGTGAGTCTGTGCATTTTGAAACTCAACTGAAATGTACATGGGAGCTCAGTGGAAAGTTGGGAACATTATTTGCAACAATCACAATCATAAGCATATCCAATGTGGGCTAGTGACTGTCCCATAGTCATTTATGCAGCTTGACAGAGATACCATTGAGTATTCTTGTATCAACAATGCTAACTTGAAATAGGTTACCAGTGTAGGCAAACACCTCACTCAAACAGGACCACAACAGAATGTAATGAGAGTATGTATATATGTGGAAAGAGGGAATGAGGAATGAGTACATACAAGCAATGCTTGAAGGGCCTATATATATGTATCCTACTGTTTCCTACAGTGGCAGTGACATCTGGAGTAAAGGGAGTGGAATGTATAATCTAGGGAATGCATTATGACTCAGATTCATGAGGGAGCAGGAGTGGAAAGATCTGTGGAGAACAGCCAATTGGAAGTTGGAAAGGGCTGAGACCTATGCTAGCATTAACAGTATTCATAATATAGAAGCATACCCATGGTAGCACTTTAACCCAGCCCTGCTGGTTATGTTCCAGTTACCAGGAACAAGGCAGCTCACACTGTGAAACAAACAATATCTATGTTCCATTTCTGATCAAGCAAGCCTCAAAAGTTTATATAGTTGACATCCTCTTAAGTGATATGTAGGTAAGCAATACTCTCTGGGAACTGATAGATCTTTGGATTTCCCAAATTGGTATGCTGGAATTTGTGATGGAATCCAATACCAATACCCAATAGCCTTTTTTTTTTTTTTGGGGGGGGAGGTGTTTATTGTGTAATCACATCACCACCCAAACTGCATTTGGAATTTTTGCTTTCCCACCCCAATGTCATTATGAGGGTGACTCAGAGCCAGTAACTACTCATGCTGAAGCCCTTTGAGGTGCACTGGCTCTGCAGAACTACATGAAACACCTTGACAATATGTTCTTTTGTCAGGTAGAATAGCTTTTAGATACATTTGGATGAAAGACACAAGTATTGCAAGCTTGAAGCATGAAAAATATTAAGATCACATGATTCACATTTTATTTCACTTAAATGTATTCAACTATGCTACTATACAATAGACCCTAGAAATCTCAATAGATGTCTCATTTTCTTGCTCTCCACCTACTCTCTCAAAACCAATAGCCTGAAGGTCTTCCCAAGGGCTATTACTTGAGAGGGAGTCAACTGTATTCATTGATATGTGACAAGTCTGTATTAGATGATCAGGACAATGCACTCTTGTGTGGTTAAACTTTTTGATGTATATTTATTATTCACATGGTACTATCATTTGCGCAATAATCTGCTTTAAGCACAATGTCAACATGCCCCCCTGAGAACAGAGAAAAAATAGCCTGTAAAAGTAAAAGTGCATTACTAGAGGTTCAGCTTCATGACAGCAGACCAGCACAGGCTGCACAGCCAATCCTCAGTTTTTAGTGACTTGTTAGAACCAGGAACTCATAACTTAAAACATGTGAACTTGTACTATCCCATGTTGTAAATCACCAGTCTATACTGACCGACCACTCACAGTCCAGAGCAGAGACCGGCCTCACCAATACTCCAGACTAGAGACTGGACACACTGAAACCCAGACTAAGGTCAGGTGACCTACCCCTCAGCCCTCCAGGGCCCCTCCTCATCTAGAACACTACATCACCATGTCATCACTACATTCATACCCACACCATTGCCTCATTATTAGCCTTATGTATACCTCATGATAGTAGCATATATATAGATAGTGCCTCATGTAGTCCAGTCCTGTCCAGATGTATTTAGATAGTTCTAGTAATGTATAAATACTCGAGTCGGTCATTGCTCGATGCTGGTCACCACCCAGCTTTGACCTCTTGAGCCTTTGCACTTGCCAGCCTCTTTCATTCTTCCAAGTGTTCGGTATCAGTCCCTGAGTGGTCAGCCCAGTAGTCCGAACTCCGGTTTACATCAATGTCAATGGCTGCAATTTGAAAGGGACAATACCCATGGCACTGCAACAGTGAAGCAGGTTAAGTCAAGACATGTCTAAGTAGGCTTTGTGGGTTCCACCTCTGGCAGAACCTGAAAACACAAAAGAATATCTTGAGTTTCTCTGGCTATAGATGGGGCAATAAATTCAAGTAGGTATGTAGAGGTACATTTTGTTTTGTTTGATCAGGAGGACTTGGTCAGTTCTTCATCATTGAACTTGTGTTGCCATCACTGACTCCCTATGAGGAATGCCATTTAAATCTGTCAGGGACTGGTCATATACCCTATTCTAATGCTGAAACATCCCACATCACCTGCTGCAGACTCAAACACTCACCCGAGCAAATATTACCATAGTTTACACATATACAGTCATCCACCAGCACTTTAACCAGCAAAATTGGTAACCAGCTACACAACACAACATCACAAATATTTCAGATCAGAAAGGTAGAACAGATGGTATCATGATGTTACTATTAGCCTACAAAATTTATTCGATAAAATTTATTGTAAGATTAGTCGTGAACTCGATGATGAGGAAGGGTGCTTTATCATGCTACCACCGGCACTTTAACCAGTCCAAATACAGTATATCTGGTGATTAAGTAATTCAAGTAAGCGACAGAAGCGTTATCGTAATCACTCGTCCGCACTCCCACCATCAGATAGCATGCCCTCATCGCTATCGTGTTCGTTCTGTCAGACTCCATTGCATGTACGTCACTTCGCGTCTATCACCTTTTATGGTATATCACGCTTATAAGCGACGGCTGCCATACTGATAGTCACTTCTCAGACTTGGTCGACCGGCATCATGCTGGCACAATAGGCAGTTTTTGGATTATCCTCATGTAGCCACACAATCTCAAGTAGAGTTGTCTGCACCTACCTGGCCCATTTTTACAGATCCTGCTTGCTATTACATAGAGTAAATCAGAATATAGTGTGATTTCGGACACAAAACATAGATTCTTCAACGCATTCAATATGGTTTGCACGCTAAAAGCTACTGTCCATAATAGTGGTGACTAGTATCTACAACTTTGCTCTATAATTTGCACAAATCAGATGCGACTGTCACGTTGTGTAACCGTTTGGTAAAAGTGCCGGTGCTGGTTAAAGTGCCGGTGGATGACTGTATAGGGGGTATTAGTCAAAGGCAAAGAAAGCTTCGGTCACATCCGAGAGTTGGTTATCTCATTCCCACGCACGTCTTAACTGCAGCACTCAAGCAGCACGGCGACTACTACGAGGAACTTGGAGCCTCTGTTCCTTTGGGTCCGCCAACAATGTGTTCGGGACGACGGAGAACCCGCACAAGAAGGGGTATGGGCTGGGTGGGTCGTCGTCGGGCGAGAGTGCACTGCTCGCGCTGGGCGGTTCTAGGATCGGGATCGGCACGGATGTGGCGGGCAGTGTGCGCGTGCCGGCGCATTACGCCGGGGTGTATTCGATCAAGTCAAGCATGCATAGGTTCATAAAAATTGGGAGCGTCTCGTCCATGCCTGGGCAGGAAGGCGTGCCAGCTACGCACAGTCCGATGGCAAAGACGCTCGAGGATCTCGAGACATTTTGGCGCGCCGTGTTCCAGATGAAGCCATGGGAATATGATCATTCCGTGAGCATTCTCTATGAATTGCGTTTTCGTTTCCTCTGATCATTTGACAGACTCTCAACATTCCCTGGAGGGAAGTGGAGCTGCACGTCGGTAGACCGATCAGATGGGGTGTACTATGGGACGATGGTGGGCGTCTACCTAAGTCCGAAATTTGAACCAGCTTAGCGATGTCTACCCGCGTGCCTGAGGGCGCTCAAAATGGTGACAGAAGTGTTGAAGAAAAACGGACACGAAATCGTTACCTTGTAATTTTTTTTCCCTTCCTCGGATGCAAACGCCTGAAGTCGTGCTAGGAATCCACCTAGTCCATACGAGGGGCTTCAGATCGCCTCTCAGCTTTTACTGGCAGATGGTGGTAAAACGGCAGGGAGACCCTTTCGGTCATATGAGAAGAACGATGCAGGCATGATTCCAGCGTTCCGAGCCCTCGGACTGCCACGCTTCATCACGAAGATATACGCTTGGTATCTGAGGTACATCCGCCGCGACCCAATCTACGCTGGCCTGGTAGACACCTTTTACGAGAAGAGCGTCGCAGAATACTACGCGCTTATTGCACAGCGCGAAGACTACCGTGCCCGGTGGTTCAAGGTCTGGCGATACACTGAGGTAGAAGGTGGAGCGGGAGACAAGGGCGTCGATTTCGTCCTCACGGTGCCGAATGCATTGCCGGCCCTACCCCATGGGAGGATGCGTCACGGATGGAAAGCGTGCGGCTATACCTTTTTGTTCAACCTGGTGAGTAAGACCCAACGCTCTTTCTGATCCTCCTGATTGTCGTCGTATATAGCTGGACTATAGCGCAGGGGTGATGCCCATCACTCACGTCAAGCGTACGGACGTGCTCGAAAGCTCCTTCAGGGCTCGCAACGCCATCGAACGGGAAAACTACCGCATGTACGATGCCAACGCGATGGAGGGTCTTCCTGTGGGCGTCCAGGTCGTCGGCAGGCGTCTGGACGAGGAGCGAGTACTTGAAGGGATGAAATTGATCGAAAAATTGATGAAAGGTGCTGGGTTGACTTATACCGGGATTCCTTTGTAGTGTGGTTGTATGGATTGTAATTGTAATGCTAGTAGGTGTACGCTGGAGTGCATGTGAGATCGAACGAAATCACTCTTCGAGCAAAGCGATCTGCAGGAATGCATAGCAAAAGTTCGTCGTCGATGGGCGTCAGTGGACTTGGTTGACAACGTTACAGTATAAGGTGACGAAACCCGACTCGGATGGGCCTCGTGTCAATTCACAAAACAGAGGCAGCGACAAGATGAATCAAGTTTGGTACATCGACAGCAAGAAACAGAGACTTCAAACAGGGTTCTAGTATCTTACACCATAGACTCAATATTCTCGAGCATAAGTAAGTCATGCTCTGCAAGAATCAATCGACCACTATCCACGCCGTCTGGCCTGAATATGTCCACCTTGTTGATGCGCGGTGGGTACGTCACCTTATTTGCCTCCCCAGACCAGTCGAAATCGACGATTTTGAAATCCGTCTCGGAGACCATGATGTTGGTGTCTCGAATATCACCATGTACGAAGCCTTTCTTGTGAAAGGTCTCCAACTTGTCTTTGATGAGTGACCTGAAGGTATCAGAGACCGGCTGCCAAGAGAGACTAAGTTTCTGATATCCATCACGGATATCGTCCATAACGACCATGAACAAGCCCGCAGGCAAGGCTTCAAAACCGAGCAGTGTAGGAGCACACCCCATGGATGCACAACACTCATGAGCTTCCGGTGAATACCGTTCGACGAACTTGATGCATATGTGCCGCCGCTGGAGGGGGGCGTCCAAGGGATGATCATGGCCAAAGAACATGAGTCGGTTTTCGTTGGGCTGTGTCTCATATATAATGGCATACTTGATGCCTTCGTTGCTCCGAGAGGTGTATTGGTTGGGGTATGGGAAAAGCTGGGAAGGAGGGCTGGTCTTGAAGGAAGGCACCGGGGCTTTCAAGTCTGCGTAATATGCGCGCAGTCGTCGAATGCCATTACGAAGTGCGACCATGTGTCGTGCTATAACAGCAAGATTGGCAGTATCCTTGCTGTGAGATTGGAATGCGATGGAAGACAATAACTGCACCATCGGTCGCTTATTCCAAGTACCAGCTGCAAAGACAATATAAGGTCCTACATGAAAAATGGTCAACAACCCGAATTGATCTGCACTCAAGAACGAACCAAAGATCGACAACAAGAAGCAGGGTAAAGGTGATTGTGACATCACATCTGCTATCTTTCTCGTCGCCTCCAGGTAGTATATGACATTTTTGAGATAGGGATCTCCTGAGGCTCCATCATCATTTTTGACCTCAACCAGAACGAGATGGTAATCATCAACGCATAGACTACCATCAGGTTTGTACTGCTGGTTGACTCCAACACCAGAGCCTCGGAAATAGGCAATGTCTCGTATGGCTTGGAAAATTGCGGTAGTATGCAAGGCTTCGTTATCGTAGATGCATGTCATGACATCTGCGAGATTCCAAGCAAATTCATAGTCTCCTGCAGTAAATTCCGCGTTTTGGGTATCGCGGACAAACTCTCCGAAGACGGGGTGTAGCAATGTAGATGGGATGGAATCCTCTATCGAGCGGGGGCGTCCACACGGTATAGCATGTTCAGGGTCAAGCTGCCGGATGATGAATTGGCTTGGTGCTGCGAGTGAAGAAGGAGCCTCCTCCTTTCTACCCCTGAGCCACTTTCGACGAGCACCTGCGACTGTTTCTTCTTCAACACTACGAGCAACAGGTGGAGGAACATGTGATACGCGTGCTGCAAATCCACAATCAACGAGCGATGCGACAAATCACGTAATGCTCGTACTCACGCGGCACTTTCTCTACGACCAGCTCTATCTGAACCTCCGAAAACGGAATGGCGTCATAGAAACGCTTCACCGTGTAGTATGAAGAGACACGAATGCCTTCTCCTGCTTTCTTGAGGATTTTCTCCATCTCTGACTCCCCTTGACTCGACGTCTTGTAGAGGTCCAAGTCGCATGCATCGTTCCCAAGATATTCAGCCCAGCGAGATTGAGCTTCGGTCCTCACATCAAAGAAAAAACTTGAAGCATTTTCTTGTAGGGACATGGCGAACCAATCTTTGATACTACCACCTCGACGGTAGCAAACGACAGGCAGAGGTGTCATAGGATCTGCCCAAAGTCAGGGATAATCCCCACAATATCGTAAACAAATGCACCAACGATGATATGAAGGTGATGTTCACGGAGTGGGCGGATCTCCGCTACTGTTTGGTCAACGAACAACAGACCGAGTTCGGATATAGACAGTTTTCCGAGAACCTCAGCATATCCATAATCAGAGAGATTCACGGGATTTGCCTCTGAGACTGTGTACAGATGCACTGTGCGTGGGGGGAAAGGTGTTTCGGTTTCAATCTGACTCTGCAGGTTTGGGATGGTGGTATCTTCCGGCACCATGATGGTCTTGATGTCGAAGCACTCTGAACCGCGAATCCAATAGTACAACG
>JBBPPF010000417.1:0-20309 GCA_038091815.1 Leccinum obscurum | reverse complement strand
TTTCCCCGCTAGATAACACCGCACCTTGGTACGTTTGCTTGACTTGTCTGACGCCCTCGAGTTGATCCTCCTCGAGTTCCTGCGTGAGCTCTACCGTCTCCTGGTGTTTCTTGACCGACAACGCCTGTCAAACAACCAATAGGGAAGAACGATGCGAACGTTCCATAGCAATCAAGAAAGCGATTGAAAGGCACAGACCACGAGCGGTTTCAGGGCATCAGCAATCTTGACGACGACCTCCCGCTTCTGGTCCTCGATGGCAGCGTACTTGGCGAGGAAATCTTGATACGTCGCTTCCCTGTCCATCAAACATAACATGGCTCGCCATCGTCACGGACGCTAAAAGTACGCCCTCACATATCGTTCACGATCCCTTCGACCTCTGTCTTTTTTCGATCGACCTGTCCGAGGATGGAGGAGGGAGTGGGCGAAAAGAACCGAGAGAACGAACGTGCGCGTCGAGTTCGGCTTGTGCCGCTTTCAGAAACTTGGTTTCTTTTTCTTTCTTCTGTTTCTGCCATGTCACTGTATGCGCGCGTGTGTTATGCGTGGGCAAAGGGGTGTGTGTTGGAACGCACCTTTGAACTCGGCGACGGCCTTGGCATACACCCTGGTGAGTGTTAGTTCAGTCGGTGAGACGCGAGGACGTACTTACTCTAGTTCGCGATCGTCGCTGTCCGGTGCCTTGCTATGTTGCGACATCATGTCGTCGTCGTCGTCGTCCACCAAACGAGATGCTTTGCGTGGCATGATTGTGTTGGAAAGAAAGAAGAGCAAAAGAACGCGTCATAAATGCGCGACGCGATCACGTGACGAAACAAAATCTAGACAGGACGAGCAAGCTATGTGGAGGAGTCAACGCGTCCAGCGCACGAAACATCTCCAACAAGCTCGCACACCCTTCCACGCCAGCCAGATCCACCTTCTGCCACGGCAACCACGCCATCACCTCGTTCCCTTCCTCGAACCGCTCCGTCGTGCTCACGGCAGATCGCCCCCCGCCGCCGCCGTGGGTCGGTGCAAAGTGGAACACCACGACGTAGGTGCCTAGAGTCAGATCTCCCCCCGCGAGCGCATGTCGTCGCATGAGTCGGCAGAGAGCCAACCCCGAACGGGGACCGATCACGAAACGCGATCGTTGTTCAGACGGTTTGGCGACGTCGAGCACCCTCAGGATGCGAAGCCGCATGTCAGACGAGAACTTAAGCCCAGATTCGATCTTTTGTTCCATTTGACGTCTCCACAGCGCAAAGTCTGTCTTCGTACACGCTATGCGGTGTTGGATGCGTTCCGCCAAGCCACCACTTGTTGTAGCGAGGGGATGAGGATAGAGCGGAAGGATGGAACGCCGGGGGACGTACCGAACGAATTTGGGATCTTTGCCGCGAGAACGCTTGTCCGGGCTTACCATCACACCTCGTTGAAGCTCGCGATCCGTCGATGATGTGAAATTATGGCCGTGTTGCTGGAGGAAGAGGGACAGTAGCTCTGCGCCCGTGCCTTCCTTGGTTGGGTCAGTGGCCTGAGCAACGTGGGTCGTGAAAATCGTCTTCATCACTTTCTTTGGGGATGTGGGGCGATGTTCTGGGATGGGTGGTGGTGCAAGGGGTTTGAGCGAGACAAGTGGTTTATTAGTCGTCGGTGGGATAGGTACTGGAGGAGGTTTGAGGATCGATCTGGGTTTCTCGGTAGACTTTAGCATTGGTTGATGGATACCTGTCGTCTTGTTTGAAACCGTGGCGTCTGCTACAGGCGGAGGAAGCAACACTGGTGGTTTCAGTATCTTGAGAGGAGGTAGCGCTCTATCCGCCTTTGCAGGGTGGGGAGCGTGTGCAGACGATGGAGGCTTCGACTGCCGCCCGGGCACCAGAGGTTTGCTTGGCCCAGCCTGGGCCTCCTCCGGTTCCCTGGGTACGTCAAAATCCACGAACGGGTTCCGTGGTCGCCCATGGGTCACGACAGAGACAGGTTTCTTCTTCTTGGGTGGACTCTTGGGCTGCGGCCTGGCGGGCGACTGCGGCAGGTCGTCAAAGGCGGAGACGAACTTGGTGATGCTCTCCGGCGGCTTGTAGCGCGACTTGGGTTTCTGAAAGCCGTCGGGTCCTTGTAGACGAGCTTTCTTGGTGGGACGGTCCATGCCGTCGACAAGTGGTCAGCTG
Source organism: Leccinum obscurum (assembly GCA_038091815.1). NCBI lineage: Eukaryota > Fungi > Basidiomycota > Agaricomycetes > Boletales > Boletaceae > Leccinum > Leccinum obscurum. The sequence goes on along the minus strand of JBBPPF010000417.1, from coordinate 18,150 downwards.
AGTTGTACGTGGTCGGTGGCAAATACTCGGCGTCTACCAAGCTTGGACCAAGTTTCCCTCTGCCTATCATGGTCGCCTTGACGGATGCTGATAAACGCGAGATTGGCCAGGTAAGCAGTCTCGCAGCACACAACCCGCAGGATGACCGAGAATTCGAATAGCACTTTGTCTTTGGCTTTCACGGCCATGAAATTAGCAAGAATGCAAAGACGCTCATTCGCGACTATCATGTCGGGTGCGTCTACCCCCTAGAGAAAGTGGTCGTCTTCTCATTCGCGCAGCAACATCATCCTCATGAAGAGGAACGTACAAAGTAATTCAAACTGTCCTCTTTTTCACGAGCACATATGCACATTTCGCAGGTATAAAGCAGGTACATGGACTGGTCAAGAATCTGCAGCAGTTCGCCAAGGACTGTGGTCATACTCGACCCCTCATGATTGGGATCGATCAAGAGAACGGTGAGTCTGTCCTCCCACGTGTCTTTTCTTCACGCATGACGGCTCTCATAGGACTCGTGTCTGCGTTCAGTTCCACCACGGCCGGGACCCAATTGTAAGTTCAAGTTTCGAATGGCACATCCTAAATGGATCGTTCCCAGTCCAGGCGCGATGGCACTCGCCGCGACAGGGGACCCAGGGATCGCAAAGTGTTGTTCGTTTGCCACTGCGAGGGAAATGAAGCTTGCTGGAATCAACTGGGCATACAGTCCCGTTGCGGACGTCAACTCTGACCATCGCAATCCAGTGATCGGTGAGCCACTCGAGGTTTACGTTGTGTTTCTCGGCTAATTGATGGGAGGGGTATGATCTTTTGGGGACGGTGAGCATCAGCGAGGGCGAGTTTTTATTATTCAGACTCATCATATGACCGGATAGATCCGCGCGAGGTTACAAAGTACGCCATGGCGGTGAGCAGTGGGCTCACGGAAGGAGGCGCCGCACCATCAGCAAAGCATTTCCCGGGTCATGGGGACACACACGTGGATTCGCATCTCGCACTGCCAGTGATCAAGAAGACCAAAGAGGAGCTGTATGAGACGGAGCTGGTTCCCTTCCGTGCACTGATTGAAGATGGGGTTGCCACGATCATGACAGGCCACATGGCGCTGCCGTTGGTAGTGGGCGAAGATGACAAAGAGAGACCGTGTTCGTGCTCTCGAACGGTGACGACCGAACTGTTACGAGATCGGCTGGGATTCAAGGGCGTGATCGTGACTGATTGCCTGGAGATGGACGCGGTGGCTGCAAAGTACACGACGCAGAAGGGAGCGGTGTTGAGCTTGCAGGCGGGGGCGGACATTGCCATGATCTGCCACACGATGGGATGGCAGACAGGAGCGATAGAGGAAACGTACAAGGCGGTCGAGAACGGAGGGCTGTCGCTTGATGCGCTGAGGGAGAGCGGGACACGAATTGGAGAGCTAAAGGCACGATTCGCGGGCACGTGGGAGACGGTCTTGAACGAGCTGGACGAAGCAAGACTGGGAGAGATCGTGGAGGTGAACGCGAAGCTGAGTAAAGAGGCATACAGAGCATCCACGGCGGTGATCAGGGGCCCGTTACCGGAAGTGGGGAAAGGGCCGGTGTTGGTGTTGACGCCGGATGTGGAGAGCGTGAACAAGGCAGTGGATGACGCAGGGGAGGAGAATTACGTCGCGTTCGCAGCAGGGATTGGTGAGGGAATCGTCTACTCGAGGTTACCGGATCCGGAAGCGGACGTGCCTGTTGAGGTACTCGAGGCGCTGCGGTGTGAGCCAGCGCTAGTCATCTTCGTCACGCGAAACGCGAACAACAGCGAGTGGCAGTTGGCGTACCTGCGCAAGTTGGCCAGGCACGTTTCGGGATCGACAGCGGTGGTGATACTGGCTAGCTGCGGACCATACGACCTCTTGCACGCCAGGGACCTCGGGTACGCGTGTGTGGGTAGTTTCGAGTATACGCGCGCAGCACTTGAGCAGGCTGGTGCGGTGATACTATTACACGGCGGACGAGTTAGAGGCCGAGTGCCGATACGGGTAGTCACGTGATTTGCGGTGTCAACACTGCCTCCCTTCTTGAGCGATAACTGTCTTTGCTCTCCTGCTCGACCAAAAACTCATTTTCTTTATTTTCTTATTTTTTCTTTCGAATGAAGCTGCAAAAGTTCTTCGGTCGAGACAAACTAAAACCAGCAAAGGTGACGCCTCTCTGCGACGCTGTCTCTCCACCGACGATCGACGATGCAAGTTTCTAATATTTACTCTTTCTCATTCGCTTCTGATAGTTTTTTGCTAGGATGCAATTACTGCTCACCACGGCTCGTTCGCGCCCGTTCAGTCCCGTGACCCATCTCGTCAGATCGCTAGACCATCCTTGAACGAAGACCACTGGGAAGTTCTCAATCAGAATCATCCAGACGATCCGACACGCGTACCAAGTCCCCGCTCATATCAACACCCTTTCGTCGCACCTTCCATTCCCTCACGCTCATCCTCCATCGGTTCTCTTCCACAGTCTACCAACTCCCCTCAGATCCCACCCACCGTCCCCGTATCTCCCCGCTCATCCTCTCCCTTCAACATCGCTCCAAACCCAACTCCCGTCTACGCACAACAGCGCAATATCAAGTCTGACGATCGCATATTCAGGAAAAAATCACCTCCCGTCGTCCCAGGCGCACCTGCTCTAGGCATACTCAAGGCCCTCGATCCCCATCAAGAAACAACCCCTTCACAGACTCCCCAAGATTCGTCCGAGGAACACCACGTTTACAACGAACCACCACGGATAGACAAGGACAAGAAGGAGCGAAAGGGTTTCTGGGATGGCATGCTCAGGGATAGGGACAAGGATAGGTGGAGGCTCGACAAGGACAAGGACAAGGACAAGGATCGCCCAGACCGCGTGCGCGACAGGGATCGGCGCGATGAAGATCTTGGCACCGCGGAGCTCACACGCATGATCGGTATCTCGCTTTCCACATCTAACATCTCCGATCCTAACACCCCCATCCGTCAGGTTACCTCACAGCAACCGCCTCAGAGGACTGGTCCGTCGTTCTCGAAGTATGCGAAAGGGCCTCGGCAAACGAACCAAACGCAAAGGAAGCGGTCAGGGCACTCCGACGGGAATTCAAGCAAGTCTTCTCCCTCTCCCTGTCGTCAGCTTTTCGCTGACACTCTTCCTTCTTTTCACAGGTACGCGGAGCCAAAGGCTCAATTAGCCGCCGCGAGGGTGCGCATTCACGGCTTGCCCCGTTTGTTTCATCCTAACCTGTCCTACAGTTGTGGGCGATCATGCTTCGAAATGCATCAGATGTCTTCATCCAGCAGGTCTCACAGCGCAAGTTTATCGAGACTGTCGACGACGTCCTTTCGTCTTCACGAACGTCGCCCGTAGTACGCGAACGTTTGATGGAGGTGCTGGCCGCAGCCGCATATATAACATCCTCTCGTATGCTATACACTCGCGTTTGGGACCATGACACTAATCCGTCTATCAGGATCTCAATTTTCGGCAAAAGAAAAGGAAAAGGATGGCTTCCGTGCACTCTGGTGTCGTCACAAACCAGCAGACAAACCAGACTCGGGAATTCCTTTCGATAACGAAGATGCGATGTTCACCCCGCCTGTCGCCCCCCCTCGACGCCCTTCCTCTCAATACTCTCTCGAGACACCAGTTTTTGCACAATCAGTATCCAGAGACGATCTAACACCCACACCTCCCCCGCCAGAGCGTCCTCCAGTGCGTACAATTTTCCGCTTCTTGTCCGTCGCGTTCAACGTCCGATCACAGAGCCATCGGCGTGCACAACAACATCGCGTTATACCGCTCGAGGAAGACATGCGGCGTTTGTTCCAGGAATGCAAGATTGCTCGCGGCAACGCCGATGTCTTGTCTCAAACACTGGCTTTCGCAAAACCTGATGCTCTCGATACTGGGCTGATTCCTGTGAGCCCATCTTCTTTTCATCACGTCCGATGTGTCACCAATGCTGTGTTCAGGAATTCCTTGCAAAGTGCCGCGCTTCCCAAGAGTTAATTTACACTCAAATACCTTGGGCGTCTGCAGGTGCTGAGCGCTCTCGAGCCGAAAGAGAGGTGTCTCAAACCGCTCGAATACGTCCAGTCACACATGAATCACAACAAGATCTCACTGCAAATACGGAGGACGTGCCAGGCGAACTCACGATAGAAGAAGAGTTGCTGGCCGCCCTGCTAGATGCAAATGAGGCTCTTATGGGCGCTTTGGGCATATATGACGACCTTGCCAGGGTCGCAACCGAGCGAGCTACCGAAGAGAAGAGTAAGAAGGATGTCAGGATGGATAGACGGGTGCGTTGTGATTTATGCTCGTTTTCGACCTGATATTGAGGTGACTGCCCTTAGCAATTGAATGACGACTTTAATGTCGAGCCCCCAGGTCCTTATATAGGCTCTTCTCACCCACCAACGCCACCGCATTCGTCTCCTACCGCAACACCGCAGAAGCATTTCGAGCTACCCACCGTCGTGCCTTCGCCGAACCACCCTCTGCCGCGCATTCCGCCCAATCTTGTGCCGAGTGCATTGGCGCAGAACCAATCCGCTGCTCATCAGTATGCGTCGCAAACTAATACGCCGACGCTCCTCGCCCCGCCACACCCCCTTGGTCCTCGTTCTCCAGCGCAAGCTTTAATGTCGTCTCGTACGCCTTCACCAGATCGGGGACTACCCTCTAGGCATGGCTCGATGGAGAGCGACAAGGAGCACATGTCGGATGTGGTGGAACGGATGAATATTCGAGATGATGCATCTGATAGCGACGAAGACGTCCGTACGCCGATGCGGCCAAGCGCCAAGGCACTGGGCAAGCGGCGAGTGATTGAGGACGCATACGGTACGTCAAAATATCTTTTAGCAGGTCGTTGGCACTGTGACCCTCTTTGCTTGATAGACGGCGAGTCGAACACTGCCTTCTTTGGCAAGAACGACCTGTACCGAGACAGTGCTGCCGAGTCTGACTCGGACGACACCGGACACATGATTAAACGTCAGCCTACACACTACGTTTATGATGCGGCTGCGGAGCGGACGGCACAACACCTCCGAGAACAGTTAGTCAACGGAGTGCATTAATTCATACGAGACGCCATTCGCGCTCGACAACTCCTGCTTTGTTGTAGATGTTTTTCTTTTTCCCCCTTGGAATCTGATGCACGCACACTGTTGTACAATAGCCCTGTAGTTTTTTTTTCTTCTTCTTTTCTCATCGTTCGGACTGCATAATTTATTTGTTGCTGAGCACACAAGGTGTTGTTTGTCTGTGTTGCACCACCGGTTCTCCAACTTGCCCAAGTACCGCCAGGCTCCTCCGCGTTTCACGTTTCAACGTCCTTGTCCTCGGCCCCCGCACTCCAGGCCACACACCATGTCGACTGTAAAGAAAGAAAATGCAGATTCTGACCTCTACGGAGGCAAGCATTTCTCCAACCTGTCAGAGATGCGCTTACACCCTCTGCACAGATTTGTACGACGACGAGTTTACAGTTCCCCTGGACGACGAGTACCAATCGCCCGTCGAGCCCACAGCACCCTCGTCGATACCCGACAAACCTTGCGAGCCAACAACGCCCACGACGACGACGACGACGACGACCCCGGCTACGAACGGCAAGTCCGAGTCTTCCGGATCCGGCACCCTTCCCCCAAAGCCCCACAGCACAGAGTCACTTGGACTTTCTTACTCTGCTCAGGTTGCGAAGCAGTTTTCTGTCTACCAGCAGACGCCTAGCCAAGAACGACAACAACGGGCGGACGCCCTGGCGAACTCAGCTTCGGCCTCGGGTCCGTCCGCCATCGCGACGCACGAAGGACCGGGCGACCGCGGGTCCCCTCAAGACAGGCCCGTGCGGCCGTCGGAGATGAAAGACGAAGGGTAAGCCGCTGTTCTTCCCTCCCTTGCAAAAAACGACGCAGCAGTGCTTGCTCGCCCAAGCCCTCCTCCACGTGACCAAATGCATCCGATAACTTGTCGTCGTCGTATATGTTTCAAACGTATTCGCCCGCTGGACGCACGAAGGAGCCTTTGCCCTTTTTTCTTTCTCTTACATCGTACATGCTCACGCTCTGCTCGCACCTCTCTCTGTTGCATCTTTTTTTACCCACCGTCGTCGTCGTCGTCTTTCGTTGCCATGCTAATCTACTGCTTGGCTTGCTATCTCACTCTCACTCTCTTCGTTATTGGCCACTGTGTCTTGCTTACTCTGGTCGCTACCTCACCATACCTCTGGTCGCTAATCACTTTTGTATCGATTTCACGATACCGCTGGACCTCGGACGACTCATCTCACGTTGCTTCACTCACGCTCTACTCTAAATAACTCGATACTCGATTGCCTACGGAAACCGATAGCAAAATGTTCATTGGAGGACTTAACTGGGACACTACAGATGGTATAACGCTCCACGCACATGGAATCAAATGCCTTTTTTCGCTGACACTTTTTGTGACCCCTTTTTTTTACTTGTCTGAGCAGAAGGTCTGAGGAAATATTTTTCGGAGTTTGGCAAGGTGATCCTTTTGACGTTACGGAGGGCGGGAAACCCGGCGGTACTGATGCTTGTCTCGAAAGGTGGACGCGTGTACGATCATGCGCGATCCCGACGGTCGGTCGAGGGGTTTCGCTTTCCTTACGTTTGACGAAGCGGAGTCCGTGAACGCTGTCCTCGCCCGCGACCACATTCTGGATGGCAAATCGGTATGGCGCTCTCTCGCCTTCCTGTCACTGACTAACCATCTTTCTCCCGACAGATCGATCCGAAACGCGCGATTCCAAGAGAAGAACATTTGAGAAACACGCGGTATTTCGTCGGCGGTCTTTCGCCTACAACTACGGCAGACACGATGCGCAAGTTCTTCTCCACGTTTGGCAAAGTGGTGGACACTACGGTCATGGTGGACAGAGAGTCTGGCCGCTCGAAAGGTTTTGGGTTCGTCACGTTTGAAGACGCGACGAATTCGGATCACTTTGTCGGCAAGTTGGGTCTCATGCTGGATGACAAACAGGCGAGTGATGATTCTTTTACTGCTTGTCAAGGGGTGCCTAACCGCATGTGCACGTAGATCGAAGTGAAGACTGCGCAGCCCCGGAGTCAACGGGACCAAGCTCGGAATATGGTGACGAATCGTGAACCGTATTTCAATGATCAAGATTCGCGGACGCCATCGGCTGCGGCTGTTCCCTTCAACGCCCAACAGGCTGGCAGTCCTGCCGTGTCCATGCTGTACCAACGCATGATGAATCAAATGCCTCCCATGGGTGGCGCCACGGGAATGAACGTGATGAATCCGATGATGATGGGCGTGGGCATGGGCATGGGCGGTATGGGTGGGATGGGTGGGATGAACAACATGGGTGGCAACATGGGCGGTATGAATGGCATGGGCGGTATGGGTGGTGGTGGCATGGGTGTGGGTGGAATGGGAATGATGGGAGGAGGAGGGATGGGGCCCATGGGCGGGATGAACCCGATGGCGGCGATGCGGATGGGGATGAATGGGCCGATGGGTATGGGTATGATGGGGCAGCCCGGTGCGGCGATGGGCATGGGCAACATGGGTATGCGGATGCGGCAGGGGGTGGGTATGGGCGGCGTGGGCGGCGTGGGCATGGGCATGGGTATGGGTAGGGGGGGTGGCGGGGCGATGGGCGTCGGCGCGGGCATGGGTGCGAATGCTGGACGTATGGCGATGAACTCGGGGCTGGGTCCTTCTCGAATGTCGAATCGCGGACAACATGCCTTCCATCCGTACGCACGGTGAAATCGAAGGTCGGGGGGTACTCGGAGGCTGCTGCTGGTTAGTGGAATACTACAAGCGACGCCCAGACGCTTCCGCTGACCCCCGGGGCTCAGATCTGTGTACCATATAATCGTCCTCCCTGTTCTTTTTCTTCTTCTAGTGTTTTCGTGCCGTGCTGCTCCGGTCGTACATGTATTTATTATAGTTCGTTTCGTTCTTTTTCTCCTAAGTACTCTTTCTTGACGGCGGACAGTCGAGCTATTGTAATAGTCGTATACCAACGCCCAATGCCATCTACTATTGTAATGCGAATCTTAATCATGTACTCGTCGTCGTCCATCTCCTCATTTTGGCGACCAACAACCCGATGCTCCCGGCGTCGTCGTCGCTCGCGAGCGCCGCACGCCCCTCGTCGTCCGTCATCCCGACGTAAGCCTTCCACAGCTCAAGATCCCCCTTCTCAACGCCCAGCGCGCGTACGATCGTCTCTAGGTAGCCCAGATCCGCACTGAGCTGCGCCGCCCCCGCCGGGCTCAGCGTCTTGATCTGCGGGAGCACGTCCCGCGTGAGGTGTACGACCGTCGCGCGGCCGAGCGACGAGAGCCATGCCGCCGTGACGACTTCAGGCGAATACCCTCCTTGTCCTTGTCCCTGCACTTTTTCCTCTTCTTCTGCCACCAGCCCCGTCTCCAACCCACCAAGCTCAAACCCGAGCGCGTCGTCCTCTGCATACACCTCGAACAACCTCGCTAGGTTGAGCAATCCGTCCCCGACGCGATGTGCGACTTCGCTCGGGCTTAGCGAGAACGTCGGTATGGCTAGTACGCCGCTTCCCGCTGCCGACGAGGAGGAGGAGGACGATACTGTGTTAGGTAGTACGCCTTCCGGCGCAAAGGACCATAGCGGGAGGGTGGCGTAGCCTGCGAGGTGCGCGTACAGCGGCGAGAGCAGGACGCGTTGCAGCGCACCTTGGTTCGCACGCGCGAACGCCGTCAGCGCGGCGTGTGCGCTAGGGAGAAGCGGTAGCGGCAGCAGAAAGTGCGTCGTCGACGACGACGACGACGACGGCGGAGAAGCAGACTTGGTCGTCGTCGTCGAGATGGGTTGTTCAGCTTGGACGAGCCCCGTCAAGAACGCACGCAGCTCGACCGAGTTGAGCGACGATTGCGCGAGCAAGAGTCCCTGGCCTTTGGTCGCGCCGGGAGTGTACACGCCAGACCCGCCGCCGTTTCGCCACGCGGTTCGAAAGACGGTGGACACCTGACCGAGCGATGTCCGCAGGCGGGTCTCGAACACGCCAAGACGGTCTTTCACAGCCCGGCCAGCGGCGAGGAGGTGCAACGCATTTTGGATGTGCGCCCAGTCTTGTGACGTGTAGTCTAGATCTGCGAGCTCTTCGTCCTCTGGAGCAGCAGCAGCCGCTGTCGCCGCAGACCCAGCAGGAGTCGACCGCGGATCTGTGTCAACGAGGCTGGAAATGGAAATGGTCCAGGTCTCCACGAACGCACTGACGAATGCATCCAGGGTACGCACGAGGCCGACGGAGGCGTAACCGTGCGTGAACGCCAGGCAGCGTTCGATGCTTTCCTCTGCAACGCTGAATACGTCCACGGCACGTTCACGCATGGCTCGGGCAGCTCGATCCCCATCCAGGTCCTTGATGTTACCGGGAAGCGGGGTACCCAAAGTGTCGTCCAGTAACCGCCTCTCGAGGGTACCAAAGTCGGCCTGGAAATCGAGGAAAGGTTGGAACAAACACTGATCCCACTCTTCACCTTCGTCTGCGCCGCCACCACCCACGTTTGCCGCTCTGCCCGCGCTACTCATCGACCGCCAAGACATCGACATCCGCATAGAACGCCTTCTGGAATGTTTTCCTTCGTTTGGAGAAGTGGGTGGAGCTAACAAGGAAGGAACGGATGCACGTAGTTTTTCGAGAACTCTCTCAGCACCTCGGGCAAATTCCTCGGATGCTTGGTAAAGCTTCACTACGTCCTTGAATGCTGTTGCGGTGCTGCCATTGTGGAAGAGTGCAGCGAGACGCTGAGCGGGAGGTGGTGTGAGGACATTGAGAGTGGTATGGATGAGGGCGGAGAGCGTGCGTTCTGGGTCAGGAAAGATGTTGGGAAGGGCGGTACGCTCTCCATCCAGCATCGCCAAGAAGGAGGACAGGAAGGACGAGTAAAAACTGCTCAGCGATTGGGGAGGCTCTCCTTCGCTATAGCCATGTTCACCCTCGATGACTGCCTTGCTCCATGACTCCACGATGGAACTGCGTCGCGTGCCATAGTAATAGTTTCTGAATTCGCCTTCCCGCTCAATGTCGACAAAGATGGCGTAGAAAGACTTGCAAGATTCCACGTCGCAAGCGGTCACGGCGCGGACGAGATCCGGAGAGAGAGCAGCCTCGAGCTGGTTGGCAAGCGAGGTCAAAAGTGCCCGTCGCGGTTCGTGCACGCCTCCAGAAAAGGTGCCGGGGGTAGCGGAGGTACGAGCAGACGCAGGCATCAACCGAGCGGAAGCCGATAGTCTGGACGCGGCGCGAGCATATGCCTTCTCTGCTAGCAAAGCGGTGACTTCAGCCTCCAAAGCTGTCCACGACTCTGCCTCCCGGAGGACATCGCGAGCAGCTTCCATGCGCGTCTTGAGAGTATCGAGATGCAGTAATCGTTCGAGGACCTTGGAGGTCGCGTCGGGCTCTGCAGCTGTCTGGGGCACGGTGCAAGGGAAGGACTGGGCTAGGACGTTGCGGAGTGCCAGTGCGCTGTCCCGGGTGAAGTGGATGTCATATGCAAGACGAGGAGCGGCGCGTGCGACGTCGTTGATGTTTTGCTCGAGGGATGCAGACGTCGACTGGGCTGCGATGGATGTCGTGGTTTGGAGTGCGTCGAGGGTGGATGCATGGGCGATGAGCGGGGAATCGGCGTGGGCGGGATCGCGTCGGGGAACGTCGAGGACGGTGTTGAGCCAGGTTAGGACGTCGGGGGACTGATCGAGCTGTTCGACGACCGACGCCGCAGTCACTGCAGAGGCCATGCCAACTTAAAGCAACCCCCGATTTCAACTGTGACACCAAAAACGCTTCTCTGAAGATAAAATCGGGAGGAAGGGTCGAGAAGTCGGATATGGTGTAACGGCTAACATTGCCGCCTCTCACGCGGCAGCTCGGGGTTCGACTCCCCGTATCCGAGTACGAAATAACTTTTTTTGTAGGCGTATTCGTAAAAACCCTAAGTTGGGAAGGCTATGTAGATCTGTCTACCAGCTAACCGATCTCCGTCTCTACAAAGAATTCAAGTTACGGAATATCTATTATACCCTTGTGATACTCCACACAAAGAGCCATGCCCTGTCCGAGCTGGTAGATTTCACCGAAGTCAACTTCGATTCGACCCTCACACTGTCGGGAGAGAAAACCGCTGCATCAAGACCGCTATCCACAGGATGGATGGCTTGATCAGTCAGTTTTCCCACCCACAGTTCTTTCCAAGAATCTGGATTGTGACAAAACATTCTAACGCTCTTCTCAGAGATCTTATCACCGATCATTCCCTTGTCGTATGTCGCTACGTGAGCGCCGAATATGATGCTGCCACTCTCTGGAGACAAGAGGCGTCCCAAGGCATGCGCGAGTTGACGCTGATCCTTCTCGGAGAAAAGCTTCAAAGAAAAACTTCAGTTGTCTGCGAGCGCAATCGTGGATGGCGCGAGACTGACATGGAAGAACGCAGCAGCCCATATTACTGAGACGCGTCCACGAAGTTCATTCAGAGTGCTGATATTCGACAAGTTGACCTCCGTCGTAGGTTCCAATGCGTCCAAGAACGGAGATAGAAAAGCTGGATCAAGGGCGTCTCCCGCGATAAATTGTACTGGAAACGACTCCGGACTGGAGCGGAAGAGTACGTGACCGAGGTTCCAGAATTCTGGACATGATCCGGGCCGTAAGTTGAGTAGACTCGGACCAGCAAGTAAAATAGCCTCACCTCGCTTCAGATCCGACGCAATGATCTGTTCGGCAGGGAAGCCGTCTGCTGCAACTTTGCGTACGTCATTGCCAACTATGTAAAAAGCCGGCATGCAGTGGCACCTTCACATGCGTAGGACGTAACGCAAGGACGCACAACAACATCCAATGTCAAGGAGTATAGCCCCTTTGCGTTCTTGACCCAGCTTCAAAACGTTCTTGTACGCGGGCATCTTGGATATCTTGAGCCTTGCAAGCACATGAGGTATCAACATCGGTCGAGTATGATGACAAGCCTACTGTGTGAACTTGAACAGACGTATGCAATGGTACGGGAACACCTGAAAAGCAAACTTGGTATCTAGAGATCCTCCTGATGATTAGACTGCTTCGAACACATACAGCATACGCTTGTGCTTGGACATTGAGAATATGTTCCTTGAGTTCATCTTCATCGTGGATACCGGTGCCGGACTTGAAGAACACCAAGGATGCCTCATCTAGGTCGTAAAGACTAGGATCGAGAGGAGGCACAATCGTATTGGAAGTCGGATGATTGATTAGAGCGAGCGACTCTTGCCACCCGCCGCCACTCATGTTACCTCGTAGAGTGTGTCAAACGTTACGAGCTGGCTATGCAGATCGGCGGCCTGAACCTGCAGTCATTGAAAGAAACCTGAATATTGGATGCCCACAACTAGGTAAGAAGTTCAGCAAGTGTGACATAGAAACGTATGGATTCGAACGGTGTCCACACGCGAAAGCAAAAAAATACTCGGATACGGGGAGTCGAACCCCGAGCTGCCGCGTGAGAGGCGGCAATGTTAGCCGTTACACCATATCCGATCTGCAAGGGTTCGCGGCAGGCGTAACGTTACCAATTCAAAGCCCACTTCCTCCCCTATCCGGCTTGAGCGTTGTCTTCGGAACTTTATGTTTTTGACAAAGTAACACAAAGGATGTTAACTTTTCACAGGATAATTGCAGGCATCTCTACCAGCTTTACCCCACAATGGCGAGTCGAGGAGACACAATGAGAGAACAACAATGATTAATGATCGGTAGGCACCACTGCGCCCACAATGTGCCCGATCCACGTGTAGTACTTTTTAGCCTACGACGATGAATTCGAATTTGTTCCTAGCCTAAACACAAACTTTACGGTTATTCCACTGGTAAACAATCCTTTGTTGGTCGTGAACATACGCTGACCGGAACGGCACCACACTAGCACCGTCATCTTTCCGGTCTTCCTATCAATCCGCCGGACGTCCGAGTCCCGGACTGGTGCAGATCGCTCACTTCAAGATCTAGGTTGAACTAGGTAAGCGGCTTAGCCTGGATCTGAGAAAGGGATGCTGAACACAATAATATTATAGCCAATGAAAATCGAGAGCTCGCCAAAAAAAAAAAAAGGCCCTGTGACATAACCTGTGTTGCCTGTCACATTGTCACAGGCTTGAGTTAGAAATAAAAAGGTTCTGTCCATCACGAACTCCGAAGAAGGTCCGGCTGCGGAGTTTCAGGGTCATCATCGTGGGCAACTCACCGGGGCACGGTTTCCCTTTATGTACATGCTTTTCCTTTTTTATGTCAACTCACCGGCTCACGGCGTCAAGCAAGGTTTTTGCCGACACGTCCGAAGGCTCTGATTGGAGGACATGGGAATTCGATGAGGGTGGTTCCGGCAGTTTTTGGTCCGTGATAGATCTCAGGTCGATTTGTCGGCTAGTGTCTGTTCAACTCATTTCGTCTGGTGGATGGTCAACTTGAAAATCGGTCGCAGCCACCGCACAACTGGGCAAGAATAGATGGTCAGCGCTCAACGCTCAGCTAATAGTGCTGAGAATGTTATAAAGTACCATATGGCTTGACGCTAAATCCGTTCTCTCTCCCATGCGCCCCAAGTACGGGAATCCTGGCAGGAACTAACACAGGGTCAAGGTTCACGCAACGCTTCCGAGCACTTGCTAAAGTTGTTACGTTAACTCAACTCGGGGGCCCAGATAAGTAAGCTCGAATCACCTGGACAGCTTTACATATCCCTTGCTTTCGGGTGGGAGCGACTCAGTTCTTCACCCAGCGACAACCACCGTTGGCGTTTCCAGTCAGGCTCGCTCAACTGTCACTGGAGGAACGGCTGGTGCTCTTGACTAATCAGAACAAGATTCTTCCCCACTTTCATTCAATCAATTTCCCTCTTTTCCTTGGCGATCGGTGGTTCCCATGTCTGCGGACGGTATCATTGACTCGAAGCATCAAGCTTTTATAGTCGCGCTCTCTGCTTGTAAGTCCATATTTCGTCTCCTCCGATCGTGAATATCATGTTCTCACTGCGCCGTCATAGCGGCGTCATTGGCGGTTATGATGTTGGATTTCCTATTGCAATTGTCTGACGAAGTGAGGTGTATTTGGCCGTAAGTCTGTTCCTTGCCACCACTCGCGATTGCTCAAGTGTCACGATTGTAGGAGGATCCGCTTCTCTTGGCAGCCGCGACTATATTTGTTTGCCAGGTACCTTGGAATGGCCAGTCAGATGTGAGTGGTAACTCGAGTGCAGCTTCTTAGCGTTGTCCCACAAGCCCGTTTCTCTCAGATTCAACGTATATTTTACTATTCGGATGTATCGTGGAGTCCGCACCTCGCCCGCTGGATGCAGCATCTGGTTCAATTATCAGGCGGTTGTGGTCCAGTTCTTTCTGATACTCTTTGAGGCACTTCTCATGCATCGCGGTAAGTGTTCTTGGATGATGAATTGTTTAAGGCCACTGAAGAATGCCTAGTTTATGCCCTGTACTTCCAAGACTCGATGATTTTGTCCACACTGGTCGCACTTGCTGTCGGTCAGGCATCATCGATGGGTGTCAGCGTACACTTCTCGCTGCCAAACGTCGGGCACACTGATACTTGCATCATTTTGAAAACTCCCCTTGGAAATGCCTATTTTGGGTGAGCTGGAGCTCCCGTCTGGCAGTTCGTGTGCTCATGACAGATTTGTGTCGTTGGGAACAGCGCAACAACCATGATGACATGCATAATTATTTCCTTACTGATTTTATGGAAATACCTCGGTCTGCGAGGCGGACGGAGGCGACAAGACTTCGTGCGCGTGGCAATCAGGGATTGCTTCATATCCGCATTGGCAGTATCAGGTGAGGGCTTGCGCTGAAATTATCATCCTTGACACTGATTTCGTCAGCTGTGATGTTATTCTTGACGCTCAGCTCATTTCAAGTTATACAAGTGTACGGCGGCGGCAACCTAACGTACTGGTGCGTATGTTCACACGTGGATTATCTCCCTTGTTTACTGTTTAGTTGATAGTTGGTTGGTATGCGTACTCTGGGTGGCTGTAAGTTGCTCGTGTTCGTACCATCCGTTTTACTGACGAGAAGGCAAACGTTACAATAGATTGGCAGAATCATCATAAATCATGAAAAGTTACCTCGTGATTCTGATGAACGGGACCTCGGGGAAAACGTCTGGAGGGCCACACTTCAGCTGACGTCACAGATCGAGATTGGAGAGGTTACACAAGATCACATAGACATAGAATCCAGAGGAAGCAGTCCCTGGTCCAGTGACACACCTGTGAGTGATGGAGTCTCTGGTCAAGGAAGTCCTCGGACATCTGTTTCCACGAACGATATGACAAGACCCGGGATCTTTCACTTGCAGTTGAACGGGTCATCGAAACGATCCTCCACTGCGGACCCAGAGTCTGAGCCATCCTCCGCGATTTAGTCATAGCATACGACGCCGTCATGCCACCACTGTATCATCCGCCGCCGCGCTCCTTGTATAATTGCTTACAGCACATCGTTTTGAATATGTATCCTACATAGTGATGGGTTAATGGACTTATTGGATCATTTCAGGTGTTGACCGCTGACAGCTGCTACCTACGGACCCGGCGGGCCCCGGTCGTGTTTAGCTACGCATCTTTTTTCCGAATCAGAGGCTATCCTCCTAGTCATTTCAGCACCTCGCTGTGCTGCCATTTCAGATACACAACTTGTTTGTGTTCCAGGCCGGTATATACAACTTTCAAAGGTGTTGATCATGCCAGACAACGCGAACAACGATTTAGAATCAGCGATAAACACTTCCATTGAATCGCCGTCAGGCGGGCATTTGCATTTATTGGCACTGGATATGCTGACTCCAAACTCCACCCATACATGCCCCACGGAAATCTTTCTATAATTCTTTCGAGCCTGCTGATGCTTCGATAACAGATGCGCCGGTGGGAAACATGCGAAATCAAACAATGAACTTCGCGGATCCTGGAGTCGGAGGCCCTGCTTCAAGTTTCTTAGTTCCCAACTTCACCACGAACGTTGCTCGAACCTTTTTTTCCCTGCAGGGCTGACAATGTGGTTCGTATGATCGATGATGACCAGATATCTGCAGGGTCACCGTGGTCCTTGTCTGAGCTAATCGGTTCAACCCTTTAGTTTAGGAGTTTGGAATCAGATTTCGACAAACTTTCAAACGGGAACATTCTTCGGCGGGGTTGCGGGGATGATGATGTACCGCTCTTCTTGTGCCAGCGCTGCCACTGTGCCGTCGCATCAACTTCTCGATCTCGAAGCCATGATCTGGCTGATCCAAAGCGCTGGCATGAGGAGTAACAGACCTCATAACCGAGAACTTTTCTGTCACCGCTATTTCACCTTGGTCCACCTTTTGATCGACCAAAAAGTGTACCACCCCTCCGAGTTCCGTATCAATTGTGACCCCAGCAACCTGAGGTTTCATCTCTTATGGCTGAAACATTTGAGCTCCCGATGACCATGGCCCAGGAGTCATATACTGCCACTGTGGACCAGCTGGTTCGACGGTATGTGTGGCACGAAGGTGTATTGCAGAAGGCTGCGAAGCTACGTCTGGCCTTCGGACGCCACCGAGGACACTGAGACCTGCTTCTTTGACGGTACAGTATCGTTTGTATGCATTTTCACGGAAGGATGGGAAATTTCTCCAAATCGGCCTTCGTGTTCTCGACATCCAGCTTCCAGCATGGATATCCATGCAACTTATGGTGCTTTCGAGGAATCGGCATCGCCCTCCGGCGTATATGAAGCAGACAGTAATCCTACTAGGGCGGACGCTTCTTCTACCACACCGGGGACACTGCATCGAGATTGTCGTCGGTGCCAGCACCTGGAGCTTTTCGCAAGATGGTCACGGCTATAACAACGGCATCGAACGACGCGCTTTGGGTGGACCATTTCGCTTATTCACATAGTAAGTGAGCAATATCTGTTCTCGCCTTCGTGGAAGACTCTGCCAGAGACATTGCATCTTCCGCTGGCTTTTCCGCTGGCTTTTCCGTTACATTTGACCTTGCATCTAATGCGGCACCATAATCAGTGCCTGTACCACGTCCGACTCTGCTTCCAGCGCTAGTATATCTTCGTTCACCCTCGTAAGTCTCGTCTCCTCAACGTTGCACATAACCGCTCTTGATAGCCAGATGACACTCCCAACTGGAACTTCGGCCAGGACTATTTACGCAGACACTGGTGCCATCATTGCGGGTATCATTGTTGGGACCATTGCGATCATCCTCGGTATTGCTGCCCTCCGTTCAAGTCTACGTGTGGCGTCGGCGGTCACGTTCTACTACAATCGGCTACTCTCATATTGATACTTCCTCGAACATATCCCATACTCGGCCCATTTCCTTAATCTCCACCGCCATTTTCCTCACCGCGCCTGACCCAGGGGAGATTGTTCCTTCTTATGCAGGCAAACTTCAGCGGAATTGCCGGCGGGACGAGCTTCCGAAACCACCACCGCAGTCCCAGTGAGAGTACTTGACGAAGGTGTCAGGCTCATGGGCGGGCCCGATGAGATGCCCTCTGAATACCAGGAGTACGATGGATTCCAAGCTGCAGATCGTGTGTTCTCTTTATTTCACCCATATGCCGGACTTTCTCGGACAGACACTGAAAGCGGCGCAGCAAACCTTACTACTTTACTGCCTAATAACTTCGCTAATAGCCACAGGACCTGGTGCATGAACTATCTATCAGTTTACGCTTGACAGCCGTAGGTCCAGCTGGACTTGCAGTCTTCTGTCAAAAACCATCAAAACTCATTTTATCCTATCAAATCACAAGATTGGTCGAGCGCTCAGACATAAAAATGTTCTTCGTGAACCCAACAGCAGTGCGATGTCCATGCTCACTTCCGAACGATAGGCCAATGGTACCCCGTTCGTGCGCCCTTGTCCTGCTATTGTAATTCACATTCACGAGCTTCCATGCTGCGCGGTTAGACCACCTCGACTACCTCGACAATTGAGGTGCACATGAAGATCGCCATTGGCAGCACGTGCATCACGGACTCCGCGTCGCTTCTGTGATATCAAATGCGAGCTTGAACCTCGGACACGCGCTCGGAGCCTCGGAC
>JBBPPF010000416.1:0-20354 GCA_038091815.1 Leccinum obscurum | reverse complement strand
TCCCGACAGGAGAATTCGGACCGGTGCCGGCAACCGACAAAAAAAAACAGCGGGCAGTGGCTGTGCTGAATCTGAACGTTCACTGGCTCGTCGGAGTGTGGCTGTGTGACCGCGACACACTGAAGGTTCAAAACGTGTCGCAATCGAAGTTCCACTTTTGTACTACAGCTGTCATAAGTGAATATTCATTACTACACCCTCAGGTGCTGCAATAAAGTAAGAATGCGGCACGCGCAACAATGAACGCGGTGTACAGTATGGTGTGCGTGGTGAGCGCAGCGCGGAACGCGGTGGGAATTTTTGTGCATTTGTAACGCCATACTTCAGTGGCAATGCCATCCCCGACTCCCACGAAGTGGAGGAGGGTTTGTAATCCGCGCAAATGGCACTACCTCCAAGCAAACGGACCCATGCGAACTTTTTACTAAATATAGATTATTTGTCAGCAAATGCTCAGGCACCAAGCACGAAGTGCGGGAACTTTTAACTACAAAAGGACATTTTTGCCTTTGTTGTTTTGAGCTCCTCTCCTGAAGTTTCGTTCAAACTGACCTTATTCTCTCGCCCCCCTTAGGATTTCGTGCGCGTCGTGCGAGTGTCGCTTTCGTTACAAACCGTCTGTCCGCTGTTGT
The DNA here is from genome assembly GCA_038091815.1 of Leccinum obscurum. NCBI lineage: Eukaryota > Fungi > Basidiomycota > Agaricomycetes > Boletales > Boletaceae > Leccinum > Leccinum obscurum. The sequence goes on along the minus strand of JBBPPF010000416.1, from coordinate 19,722 downwards.
AACCTGCCTGCGAAGGTTGTTGCTGCTTTGAAACGCGGGAATTCTTCGTCGCCCCTTTTTCGGGTTTCGCAATGTGGGTGTCCCTGAAATTTGTCTTATGTTTTTCGTTACTCACTGCAGGTTCACTGACGACTTGTCTGTTGTTGAAGGTTGAACCTGTAAACCGTTAACCCCTGCTTTTGAAACACCCGAGCTTTTCGTAACCTGGTTGGCAAACAAGTTGAACCGTCATCATTTGTTATGCGAACATTGTGAATTTGAGTTCATTGGTTGTGTATCATTTTATGATTCCCGTGTGAGTGTTTTTGACATCGCGTCTCGTGCATGTCTTACAAGGAGCTTTGAGTACTACGTCTCCCAGCAAAACACGATGTGCACCATTCTACGTGATTTGATGGAGCTGGCAAATGAGTCACGATCTTCTGCGACTGATGCGGAAAGTATCGCAGAACGTGATACGGGGGTTCCCACATTGGCTTTCGTACTCGAAGTCTGTTTACGAACATAACTCGGGTTGAAAAATCAATTCCTTTTGCGGATGGAACCCGGTCTCCCCAGGCGCGGCGCTGGCCATCCCTTCGCTTCAAACGTACTTGAAGGGAAATTAGCGGCTACTAGCATGATGATAACCACGAACGAAATGGGTCGACGAAGTATGATACAAAGCCGAGGACGTGACGAAAGACCGCGAACGCGAACGTGCGTTTCGGCACGACTCTGCTACCACCACCACCACCACCACTACTACTGTAGTACCATACGAAGGAACGGAATGCGGGACGGAAGAGAGGGGTCGAAGACGGAACAAGAACAGAACGCGAGGACGCGAACGCGAACATGAATCGTGGTCGGATTAAGACCCGAGCAGGACAGAGAGACTCTTGCTCGCTCGGTGGCTGCTACTAACGTACAACTAGGTGGAGTCGAAAAGCTGGAACTTGAAAGAGTGAGTGAGCGGGTGCGAGTGTCGGTCATTGAAGTCGACGGTGCTACTAGTAGGTTCTGCTGAGTCTCGTCGTTCAAGCTCGCGATCTCCCCACGCGCCGACCGTGCTGCATTGATGGCATCGAGGAGAGGGGAGATCCCTCTCTTGGACTCGGGGTAGGCGGCGAGGGAGCGCGCCTCGTTGGACTCGTAACTGAGCAAGTTGCGGCGAGCGGTGAGCAATCGTCTGACGGCTTTGCGGAACGGTACTTCAAGTTACACTTCCAGGAATTCCTTCGAAATGACCCCGCGATTGTGGTGAAGCATGCCGAACATCTTGCGGTTCTCGCCACGGGCCCACCACTCCTCGGGCCAGTCCTTCAGCGGGGTTTCCAACCCGAGTTCTGGCAGCCCGCTGACCTAGTGTCTCACCACCACCTGCCACGTGTTCGCCTTCGACCGATTTGCGCTGAGGGAAAGCATCACACGAGCGCTCGGGATGCACAGCCCTGGGGTGGGCCCATCGCCGTCCGTGTCGGCAGTGACTGCGTCCGAGTTTGCTGGGGCTGCAGTGGAAACCGAACCCCCAGGGTGCCAGTTGGTCAGAGTCGGGCGCGACAGCACGACGGCCGTCGTGCTCGACCCATTGGCGGAGGAGGCCTGGCCGGTCGGGTTGGTGATGATGCCAGGTTGGGAGGCGCCCGGTGAGCCTGAGATGTGTCCGTTGGCAGCCAGCGCACCGGCGGAGTCGAACATTGGTGCTGGCGTTGTTGGCAGTGCAGAGTCAGCGGCGGTGCACGCTGCTCTTCCGAGCTGGCTTGTTCTCGTCGTGTAGTACAAGGATTCGTGGCAGCGTGATCTCGGGATGTGGAACTGGCGAGCGGTCCAGGTCCAGATCGCGCGATGACCTCGACCAGGTTGCCGAACGAATCAGCGAACAGTTGACTTATGTCCACTTTCAATTCCTGCAAGCTGCCCATGTAGGATGCCTGAGCCAGCTGCATTTCCTCAACCGTTAGCGGCCGAACGAGTGCTGCCTCGCCTGCAAACGACTTGTCAGCCTCCCGCGGGACAGGCGCCAGGGCATCGCTATCTGGACCTGCCAGTCCCACTGGCAAATTGCAATTGGCCGACCACCTAGTGTTCCCAGGACGTAAGCCTAATAAAGAATGGCACCGAATGATGTCGTCATTCTTTATAAGGCTTGTTTAGCTGGTTTTCCCGCCACCAGCAATAAATATGGCCCCAAATATGCCGCTTAACCTTTATGTTAAAGTTCCCATTGCCTGTCACGCCTTTCCGCTTTCGGCACTAACACCCGCCACATTTCCCTTTTCAGAAATATAGATACAACATATCCTCCTCTCCCTTCTCTGCTCTGCCACTCACTCCCTTGCCATCTGTGATCGTTTTTATTACTCTGGTGGTGTTATGGTATATTTTACAAGGTTTCTGACCGCTTGAATTGTAATTTTAGGATGTATGCAGGTATATATATGTAGAAATGAACAGAAAATATCAAAAGTGTTCGCAAATATTACTGAGTAGGTATATGTCTTTATAAAACTTATTCCTTGTCATTTAATATGTATATAAATGACGTCCTATAAGGGCTTACTATAGGGAGCATTCCCTGTGGTAGTAGGAGTAGACAGTCCTCCTACCCCTGAAATACAAAGAAGCGGTTCGCATTTTTGATTGGCTAGGTATATATATTCTAAAAATTGATAGACATATATCTAGTACATATATCTACATCATATCAGCAGCTCAGACTCGAGGGAGCTTCCCCCTGGAATACAGGAGTAGATATAGTGTTTACCCCTATACACTAAGAAGCGGTTGGGATATTCACCAGGGCGTCAGGGCGACTATATGGGTACCTAGAATACATATAGTATACTACCCTCCCAATTTTGCGAAAGGCTTCCTTGAGATATGAGTGCTAGGGAACGGAAATGACATGAGAGATGCGTGGGAAACTGATCTGGAACTTAGGAGATTTGCAAAAACATACCAGGAACACAGAATTACGGTGGTAAGGTTATACTATGAATGTAGAGCAGCTATCTGGGAGGCCAAGGTCGCGACTCGGTCACGGCCGGGCGGACCTCTAAAATAGGTCGCTTGAGTTCGAAAATCGGTCTCTGCGATCTGATTGGTCGAAATAGTAGATAGATATAAAGCTTTGTAGCTTGAGCTCGAGGAACGTGCTGGTTTTCAACGCGGAACCCTGAAGCCGTAGGGCCACAATAAATTACTTACAGTACTTATGATGTGGGTATGTTCACACTGAATCACACAACTATATAACGATGATTGATTCATGCAATTCATTTATTGCGAATGCATCCTCAGTAGAATCCCAAGAAGAGAATTCTGTTGTTGCGAGGAATTTGTTTGTCTTTCTTTTCGGGCGGTATTCCATTTAAATGCGATCGAAGCAATTGGGTCTTCAACCGCATCGATTCACGGGGGAATCGCCATATGTGTTAGCCGCCCATAAGTGAACACGTGAAAGAGTGGCAGAAGGGGCGCTGCCGGGGTGTGGACGGCTCCTCGTGGATGTGACAACCGGACGGTCTGCCCAGACTACATAGAAGATGCGTTACACCATGTTCGAATTGTGAACAGAGCTTCAGTCGGACGCTTATACAGCACATCTCATTTCCTCGCAAAATCGCAATCATAACGAACTTTATACTAGCGCCCCAGATCGAGCGCTGGTCATACCGCGGTCATGCGACCAGCTGTGCAGCAGCTTATTTCTCATTTCCGCTACAGCAGGTAGGGCACGAAGCACTCCTTGTGCGGTGCATGCTGGTTAGGTTCGGAATCAAGCAAAAAGAATAGTAGATCGCGCGTCTGTACTTCTGGTCTTCAAGCCTTACGGACAGAAGAATTTACTGGAGTCCGAATTCGGGGGTCACCTACCAACGAAAAGGCGCTTCGTGGTTGTTGGAACAAGGCTGGCGCACATTCAATTCCTATGTACAATGTGGTTTCCCGTCGTGTTAGCGCCTTCTATTGGAGGAAAAAAGGGGGTGAATTCACAAACAGAAAACACTGGGACCCTCTTTTATTTTGAGCATGGTTTTGGAACGACTTTGCGCCTCAACACGGAGTCACCTTTCCTTGATGCCGAGTCGGTCTGCAGGGCCGACAAGCTGTGTGTCAGTACTAGTGTTCGAATGAGAACATCGACTGGCAGGAACCTTGCTTAGAAACACAATAATGTGATCATACGCTCGGCTCCTTAATCCAGCTTTACTTTTACCTAATAAGATCTCGGTGCATGTTCAACGTTCAGGGGTCACTGGCAGTGGCCTCGAGTTGCCGCAGAATAAATTGTTAAACAGCGGAGCATTGCCTCGTTGAGTAATGAAACTCAAGAAGGACGAAGTGAAATACCGTCTGCGGTGCCGGCTCCAACCCACATGCTTAGACACGCAGTGATTGCGAGTTGTTTGGTCCATTATACTTCCATTCCCAGGAAGGACTTATTGGACAATATTTCTCATCCTCAGGAATGTCACCAACGATGATCATCAAATGGGTGAGACAGGCATCGTTCAACAACCCGCGGCACCCACCATCAAGAGTGGAATAATGAGGGTTGTCGTCCCCACGGCTGTCGGCAATATCAATTGCTGAGTAGGGGTATGGATAGTGTGACGATCGGGGGACAAGTGATTGCTGAATCCATTAATGTTAGCGGTGAGGAACGGGGGTTCATTTCAGTGCTGAAACGGGGAAGAAGAATAGCAATAGTGGAGGGACCCGCCAAGGACCCGCTGAGAGAATTCGAACTCCAATTATCCGCGAGCGTGCCCGAACCATGCAGTCGGCCCGGGTGAAAGTTCCTGCGAAGAAGCTGGGATGCTAGGGATACGCCGAGCGCTCGTCGTGATCGGATATCGATTGACCCCCTATGACGTCGCTGGGAAGGTGAGAACCAATTGTTTTTGCGATTCGTGAAGGCCTAATCTCCTGTCCCCTAGTGTGCGGCTGCAGTCGAGCAGACTACAATGTAGAGTCATTGACTCATGAAGCCAGGATTATTTCTGGCTGTAAGTTTGGAAGAACTTAGGCTCAGTTTAACGGTGGCCAGTCAGGAAGCCTGAAAAGTCTGGGCCTCGCTGTAATACAAGCGGTTCTGGAATTCGGAAAGATCCGGTAAAACTGTCGCGAATCTCCGTACTTACTTGCAATAAGAACCTAAGGTGATCTAACTTAGTTATAAACTTGGATGCGGGTCTGTTTCAGATTTCGCTTGCAATTTTGGGTTCTCTCGCTCTTCGCAACGTGTTCTCGCGTCGGTTACCGACTTTCTAACATGTTTTCCATCGGTATCACAACCGGTTTATGGTTTTGTTCGTGTATTGGTTGCGGAGGGCGTTACTGTTTGTGATTCTGACATTCATCGCGTGTGTCCACGCAGCGTTTACGTTTGCGATTTCACCTTTGTTTCCGTCGTTTCCCCAATACGGTAAACTAAGCAGCTCAGGACCTCGAGGCTGGGAAGCCTTCGACTTATGCACATTGTTCTTGTAAGTCTTCAAGCCTGAGTTTCGTTGTCGTCCGAATCATTTGTACTGTTTCGACTTTCCGGGGTCCAGGACCGCCCGCTCGGAGGACCTTGCTATGTGACTTGACGCTCTATTAAGGTACCATCACACGTTCCGAAGCAGAATGCACGCACCCGTACTTGATGCCTGTATGTCCCACCTCCTGTTGAGGGGCTCGATCAAAGTAGTACACGCTTATGATTGCTCCAAATTGAAGAGTCTTGAAGACGCTCGTGATCAAGGTGAGGTGGTACATACCAGATAGAGTCAGACGCTTAATTCCCGCGGCCGTCCATACCAGCCGCAACCTGAGTGCTGAGCTACCAAATCACTGCCTGTTACACTGATTCCTCGTGGACGCCTCCGACCCTATTTGAACTCACTCAACGATATGCACGGGAAAAACATTCCTCCACTGTATTTGCCCTCTATACCCTATGGTCCCTATATCGACATTTCCTGCCATTGCCACCGGGAGTTCTAGTACTCTGCCTCAAGATGAACATGCGCGCAGGGTCACGACAACCCCCTCTCCATCCTCCAGAGGCGCTCGATGCAATCATGATGCCGGACAAGGGGAGAGTTCGAGGAACCTGGTTGTATGCATCGACGGCACTTCGAACCAGTTTGGTCAGAATGTAATTGCCTTCACTGAGGTATAATTGGCATCTTTCTCTCAGCTCACGACTATCCTCAGAATACCAATGTGATAAAAATATCCGACATGATCGATGTCAAAACGACCACTCCGGAGCAATATGTACATTATTCCAGCGGGGTTGGGACGCGTCCGAAATCATCCAGCGTTCTTGGCCGTGTGAAGGAATCGATCTTGGACAAATTTGACACGGCTGTCGCATTGTTCGTAATGTGTTGCATTTATCCCTATTTTGTTGCAATATTATGACTTTACGACAGGAATATAGACAAGAACATCAAGGAAGCATATGATTGGCTAGCAGATAAGTATAAAGATGGAGATAAAATATACCTCTTTGGTGGGTCCAGTTCTTCGTTACAGCTCACGTCGCTGATGATCATTGTATCGCAGGTTTCTCTCGTGGCGCATATCAGGTTCGGGTTCTCGCAGGGATGATACATGAGGTATGGGGCCAACAGGAGGTTTAATCCTCGTGCAGGTCTAAACAGTTGTGTTAGGTTGGGTTAATAAGGACACCAACGGAGAAACAAGTTGCGACGTGAGTAGCCGTTTCGTGAATTGAAAAATGCTTTACAATGGAGCCGAGGCAGTGCCTACAATTACTATCAAGACATTCGACCAGGAAACCCCGAGGCAAAGCAGATTGCCAGGAGATTCAAGAAATCATTCTCGCGGAATGACCTGAGGGTACATTTCATCGGAGTATGGTGATTCTTGTCACTCTCATTGTTCTGTCAGATAATCCCTGAAACTAATCTTGTTTAGGGATACGGTCTCCTCCGTGGGGCTTACGAGAGGGGATATATCCCTTTCGATGTCTTCGTCTGCGTGTCATATTAGACATGCGCTCGCTCTGGACGAACGTAGGGTGAAATTCATGCCAGAATACTTCCATGAAAATTCCCAGACGCACAAGGGAAAGTCTAATTACGCTGTGGATTCCCTTGACGTTGAACATACTCCAATACCTGTGAACCAACGGCGCCACTCTCCTCAAAGCGGCGATGATGACCCAGTCTTCAGACCAGATGTCAAGGAGGTCTGGTTTGCTGGCAGTCATTCAGATGTGTAAGGGACTCTGTAGACCACAATCACTTTACTGATGTATTTCGGGCAGAGGTGGTCAGGACCGTCCAGGAAAGTCTCACCAGGTCGGCAATGTTTCGTTGCTATGGATGCGTCGAGAAGCGAGGGCGCACGGTCTTTTTCTGCACCCAACAGACGTAGTCTGGATGCCAGATGATCTTGATTGTGGCATCAGTGATTCAATGAGCGCTGCCTGGCGAATATTCGAGTATCTGGCCATCAAACATCAAGTGTCCTATAATGGTGCTGGCGATTACGCTCAACGGTGAGATTTTGATCCCTTGCCGATCCATCCCGCTGATCTTGTAGTACTGTGTAGCATGCATCGGCGGGAACCACGTCATATCATGCCTGGTCAAAAGATCCACGCATCTATTCTGTATGCAAACGCGTACAAGCCGCAAGCGACGCTAGGAGAGGGTTTTGAAATACCCATTATACACACCGATTTCGACGAGGCAGAACTGGACAACCACTTTTGGGAAACAGGTCACTTTGACGAGACCGCAGCAAAAGAGCTGTTATCCCGTTTGGGTGTTCCGCAAGGGGTGGCGCCGATATTATTATATCTCGATAGGTTGTTGTTCATGCTGCGATTCAGTGAGCCTCTTTTCCATCATACCATTACTATCGCTCACCATCCTCAGATGATGGGAAGCAAAGCGTTAGGCATGTAGACAATTGGCAAGGAACGTTCGAAAAGATCATTGAGAACCCCAATTGCGCTCCGCTAGTCAGGCTTGTCTCCATCGTCGCCTACTATGAAGCATGTAAGCCGCCTATTTCCGAGACATTGCATAGTAATCAATTTTTCGTTACAGCCTGTGATCCCGAGGCGGAACCGAGGAGATCCTCGATGCCTCGCAAGGAACCTTTTGAAGACGCATTCAATGATGCGAAGAAATGTCTTCGTACCATTCTGGCTGCGCACAAGCATCGAGATTGTCCCAGAGTCCTCGCTCTCCTGAGACCACTGACGAAGCACAAGATCTTGCGACAGCGTATTCTGTCCGACCATAATATCTTGGGAATGCTCGTAAACCTGCTTGATGCGAATATCAAGAACCCGGGGGCGAGCTTTGTGCAGGCCATGGATGGCCTGAACTCCCTATTGCTGTATGGTGCGTCGATTATATGTATTCATCTGGCAATTCACTCATTATTGGGTAGAAGACACTCGGAACACTATGATCGAAAGGCTTGGGGAAAACTACCCTAATTCCAGTGTACCAAGACTCTGCAAGATATTGGAGGCGGAAGGTAAGCACTGCAGTTATGATTGGGACTGCATACAAATTTATGACCCTTCTTAGACCCGTCCCATCTAATCGCTGCACTGCGCATGGTGATGACACTGTCACGATATCCGGAACGCGAGTATTCAGCTATTTTCGTGGGTCGTAGTTAATGAGAAACTTTGCCTTCAGTAAAAGCCAGGGAGCTGTGCTCTAAAGGAAAGCCTAGGATGAGAGAGCTGGTTAAAAAACATGGGCAAATCATCGGTCCTCTTGCTACCGAAATATTGCTTACCTTGTACAATCCCAATGCTGATGAATCAGGCTGGTGAATGCACTCTCTGTTTTATTTTCTTGCTAATCAATGGTCTCAGGACAATTGGACGTTTGGGAAGCAACAGTTCGAGAAAATTTCGCCAGCGCTCTGGTCCGCATGAAGTTTAATGGTGATGAGTCAGCTGGAGAACCGTCGTTGCGTTACATTTTTGCGCTCGGTCAGGGTGAGTAAGATTCCTCAGGTCGTTTCTAGCAAGGATTCGACTGTAATATCTTGTTGTATCAGATGCCACAGAGCTCACCGATCGAAAAAAAGAACTTATTGGAGAACTGAAAAAGACCGTTGAGAAGGGGAATGCTCATGGGCGTACCGCTGCAACGATGACCCTCCTAAAGCTATGCGAAGGTGGGTCTACTTTCGACATGTAGTGTCACTCGTACGAGCACAGGTTCACGCCAATTTTTCCCCAGCCGTTATCGTCCGGGACCATTTTCGTGACATCGGCCTATTAGACGTCTTTATCGATCAGCTGCAACAGAGGGACACTGCCTTGTTCGCTGCATATGCCTTGGCTGTCTGTTTGAAATACAGTGAGTGACATCCGCTTCAACGTGAGTCGCGGAACTCAGAATCTCGCTAGACGACATAAAGGCGTCTATGAAGGACAACAAGCTTCTTCCGGAACACATTGTCGGTATGGTACGAGAGGACTATTTTCATGGTACTATTGGCCAGGTGGAAGGGTTCCAGATCTTCGCAAACTTCATGAGAAACGGTACCCAGCTATCAATAATTCCTGACAGGACACTGAACCATTTGTGACAGACGACCTGCGAAGCAAGGTCAAGGGTAATAACATCGCCCAGGTGCTGGAGACCAAGTTGAGAAAGGAAAAGCTGGGGGAGATACGGACGAGCCTCATCTATCTGGATATCTTTCACACCATTGGTAGGCATCTGAGATGATCAGTACGATACTCGACTGAAGTACATTAGACAAGGACGATGCTTTGACTCACGACCTTGTGGAGAAGAGTTTGGAGCATTTGCAGAACGCAGAAGGGAAGGTTCAGAAAGCGGGTGTGACTATTCTCTCTGCGTTGGCAATGACAGGTATGCGCTGTTGCTGTTCCGAAAATTAGTATCTGACATCTTGTAACCTTAGAGTATGGCGTAGCGGCCATCGAACTTTGCATACCTCGAATTATTGAGATGCTTCTCCTCAAGGGTGATTCAGCGACAACAGCAACTCCTGAGCGGCCAAATACCCTCATCGAAGATCGTATGCAATCTGAGATGATCAACGACTCCACAGACATTCATCCAGCTATCTCATTGAATGTACCATCCTGGCCACATTCGTGTATGATGGGACCTGCGTGCACGCTGCGCAATTTAGCACAGAATAGTGAGTGTTAAGCCTGTGATATCAGCGAGGCGAGGACTGGAACTGGTTTCAGAGAAATTGCGGGACGCTGCGCGCGAGATGATACAATACGGCAGATTGAAGGATTTGTATCTGTCTGCGACACTCATCCAGCAGCAAGATACGTCTCCTTGGCGCGTCAAGACTCCCGATCGAAGTGAGTCACCTTTGTTAGCAGTATTGAGGCTACACACTGGCACTGAGCACTGCGTACTTCATTCTTTCTAGCCAAGGTCATCGATATGATTGACAGGGTGATTAAAGCTGTGGACGAAGAGCTGCTTTCGGAAGAAGGTCTGATGACAATCGGAGAAACCTTGCCTCCTCACATTCAACACTGGGACCGCCTGGGGTCATTGCTGGGCGTCCCAGCGATAGCCATGCTAGCTGTGGCCGCACCGATATATCGGTCTGTTCAAGGATGTGGGTGCGTACTGGTGATAACATTTTGTGTGAGTGTAGTTATGCTGATCAGTGGACTCGTACGGAGTAGGTGGATCCAACGGCTACTGTCGCGCTATCAGAGCAACCGCGCTTTGAACAGTCTGCACCACCCTGAGGCCGAGCACAATGTCGGGGTCAATGATGGACATGCAGATGGCAATCCTAGAACGTTGGACCAGGCAGGAGAAGGAATGGCCCCCGTGCACGAGAACAACGGACAACAAACTAACCGGCAACATCCGTATGGACCCGTGCCACCCCCCTGACACAGCTCCACGGACGTGTCGAGCTGGCTGCCATGGAAGACGTACGATGGGTTTGCTGTTTCGAGATTTGATATGTAGTACATCACCTCGATGCCCTGTTTACTTGAGCTACGTACAACCTGGTTCAGTAGCTCCATTCAATTCAAGTGCGGTCAGACGCGTTTTTGTTCGCTTGATATGTGGCATGCCGTCGTTGTATATGGTTCGTGTTGCATTCATAGACCACAGAACGAATACCATTACACAGTAACGTTCAGATCTATGTATAGTAAATAGTAGAATGATAATAAAAAGGTCTGGGGAATGACCAAATTACATGAGTGTCCAGGAACTCAGGTACCACGTTTGTGGCAGATTCAGGCTACGATGCCATAGAGTGCATCGATCGGCATGAACACGAAGTCAGCGAGATGTGCAATGAGCACCTTTACAGCACATTTTGAGACATTCCAGCGCCCGTTGCACTCATTATTACTATGATGTGAGTATGTTCACACAACTACATAACGATAATATAATTGATTCATGTAATCTATTTATCGCGAATGCATCCTAAGTAGAATCCCAAGAAGAGAAGTTGCTGCGAAGAATCTGTTTGTCTTTCTTTCTGGGCGATATCCCAGCTGCGATCGAAGCAATTATGTCTTCAACCGCACCAATTCCGCCTGTGGGGGAAGCGCCATCATATGTGTTAGCCGCCCATAAGGGAACACATGAAAGAGGGGCAGAAGGGGCGCTGCCAGGGTGTGGACGACTCTCCGCCGATGTGACAATCGGACACTGGACTGCCCAGGCTGCGGAGAAAATGCGTTAACACCGCGTTCGAAATATGAACAGAGCTTCAGTCGGACGCCTGTCCAGCTGATCTCATTTCCTCGCAGAATTGCAGTCATGGCGAACCTTCTAGCGCCCCAGATCGAGCGCTGGTCATACCGCGGTCATGCGACCAGCCGTGCAGCAGCTTATTGCTCATTTCCACTACAGCAAGTAGAGCACGAAGCGCTCCTTATGCAGTGCATGCTGGATAGGTTCAGAATGAAGCATATATAGATAAATAGTAGGTCGCGCGTTTGTAGTACTTCCGGTCTTCTGGTCTTACAGACAGAAGAAATTACTGGAGTCCGAATTCGGGGGCCACCTGCTAATGAAAAAGCGCTTGATTGTTGGAACGAGGCCAAGCGTACATTCGATTCCTATGTATGCACAATGTGGTTTCCTGTTGTGTTAGCGACTCTTATTCTAAAAAAAAAGAAGGGGGTGCATTCAACCACTGGGACCCTCTTTGGGGGCTGTTTTGAGCATGGTTTTGAACGACTGTGTGCTTCGACACGGAGTCACCTTGCCTTGATGCCGAGTCGGTCGGCAGGGCCGACACAGTTTGTGTCGGTTGTTCGAACGAGATCGTCGACTGCCGGGGACCTTGCTGCGAAGCAAAATAATGTGATCATATTCTCGGCTCCTTGAATCAGCTTCATTATACTTAATAAGATCTAGGTGCATGTTCAGAGATCACTGGCAGTGACCTCGGGTTGCTGCGGAATGAATTGTTAGACAGCGGAGCATTGCCTCTTTGAGTAATGAAGCTGAAGTTGGACGAAGTGAAATACCGCCTGCGGTGCCTGCTCCATCCCACATGCTTAGACACGCAGTGATTGCGAGTCGTTTGGTCTATTACACTTCCATTCTCATTCTCAGGAAGAACTTGTTGGACAACGTCCCATGCTCAGGAATGTGACCCACGATGATCATAAAATGGGTGAGATAGACATCGTTCAACAGCCAGCGACATCCACCATCAAGAGTGGAATAATGAGGGTTGTCTTCCCCACGGCTGTCGGCAATATCAATTGCTGAGTAGGGGTGTGGATATCGTGACGATTGGGGGACAAATGATTTGTGAATCCATTAATGTTAGCGGTGAGGAACGGGGGTTCATTTTGGTGCTGAAACAGGGAAGGAGAATAGTGGAAGGACCCGCTGAGAGAATTTGAACTCCAATTATCCGCAAGCGTGCCCGGACCATGAAGTTCGGTGAAAGTCCCTGCGAAGAAGCTGGGATGCCAGAGATACGGCGAGCGCTCATCATGATCGGATATCCATTGACCCTATGACGTCGCTGGGAAGTTGAGAACCAGTTGTTTTTGCGATACGTAAAGGCCTGATCTCCTGCCAGTGTCCCCTAGCGTGCGGCTGCGGTCGAGGGGGTTGAAATGTAGAGTCATGAAGCCAGGACTATATCTGGCTGAAAATCTGGAAGAACATGGGCTCAGTTTAAAACGGTGGCTAGCCAGGAAGTAGTATATACGGAGCCTGAAAAGCGCGGTCACGGTGGACTCTCAGGCTAGGCCTCGCTGTAATACAAAATCTGGAATTCGGAAAGATCCGGTATTACTAGAACCGTCGCGAATCTCCGTTACTTACAATAAGAACCTTGACCGGTGGTTTTGTAGTGGTGGCGTATGTGGCTTGGCGCTCTTGTAAGTACCCTCACACGTTCCGAACCTCCTGTTGAGCGGCTGGATCGAAGTATACGCCCATGGATGCTCCAGATCAAAACGTCTTGAAGATGCTCGTGAGTCGTGATCAAGGTGAGGTGGTACATTCCACACAAACTAGTAAGCGCTCCTCCTAATTCCCGCGGCCGTCCATACCAGCCACTTGAACCCAAATCACCTGTTACACTGATTCCTCGTGGGCGTCTCCGACCCTATTTGAACTCACTCAACGATATGCACGAGAAAAGCATTCCTCCACTTCTTGTATTTACCCTCTATACCCGATCTCGACACTTCCTGACCCCATGACCACCGAGGGCTTTAGTACTCTACCTCAACTTGAGAGTGCGCGCATGCTCACGACAATTCCCTCTGTATACTCCAGGTGCCTTGAATGCAATCCCGGAAAAGTGGAGAATTCGAGGAACCTGGTTGTGTGTATCGACGGCACTTCGAACCAGTTTGGTCGGAATGTAATTACCTTCACTCAGGTTACAGGTATAACTGGCATCTTTCTCTCAGCTAACGACTATCCTCAGAATACCAATGTGATGAAAATATTCGACATGATCAATCGCGAAACGACCACTCTGAAGCAACATGCATATTATTCCAGCGGAATTGGGACGCGTCCGAAATCATGCAGCGGTCTTGGCCGTGTGAAGGAAGCGGTCTTGGACAAATTTGACATGGCTGTCGCATGGTTCGTGATGTGTTGCATCTATCCGTGTTTCGTTGCGATGTTATGACTTCACGACAGGAATATAGACAAGAATATCAAGGAAGCATATGGTTGGCTAGCAGGGAAGTATCAAGAAGGAGATCAAATATACCTCTTTGGTGGGTCCAGTTCTTCGTTGCAACTTACCTGGTTGATGATTTTATTGCAGGTTTCTCTCGTGGCGCATATCAGGTTCGGGTTCTCGCAGGGATGATACATGAGGTATGGAGCCAACAGCAGCTCTCATCTTCGTGCAGGTCTAAGCAGGTGTGTTAGGTTGGGTTGATAAGAACACCAACGGATAAACAAATTGCGACGTGAGTAGCCGTTCCATGAATCGAGAATCGCTTTACAATGGAGCCGGAGCAGGGCCTACAATCACTATCAAGACATTCGACCAGGAAACCCCGAGGCGAAGCAGATTGCAAGGAAATTCAAGAAAATCTTTTCGTGCAAGGACCTGAGGGTGCACTTCATCGGAGTATGGTGATTCTTGTCACTCTCGTCGTTCTATCGAATAATTGCCTGAACTGATCTTATTCAGGGACACTGTCTCCTCCGTGGGGCTTACAAGAGGGGAAATTTCTCTTTCTATGCCTGCGTGTCATATTAGGCACGCGCTCGCTCTGGACGAACGTAGGGTGAAATTCATGCCAGAATACTTCCATGAACTGAATCCCCAAATGCACGAGGGAGAGTCTAATTACGTTGGGACTTCCCTTGACGTTGAACATACTCTAACACCTGTGAATCAACTGCGCCACCCTCCTCAGAACCACGATGACAACTCACTCAGACCGAAGGAAAACAAGGGATCGGATATCAAGGAGGTCTGGTTTGCTGGCAGTCATTCAGATGTGTAAGGGCCTCTGTAGACCACAATCACTATACTGATGTATTCCGTACAGAGGTGGTAAGGACTGTCCAGGAAAGTTTCACCAGGTCGGCAATGTTTCGTTGTTATGGATGCGTCGAGAAGCGGCTGCGCATGGTCTCGTTCTGCACCCAACAGACCTAGTCTGGATGCCAGACGATCTTAATTTTGGCATCAACAATTCAATGAGCGCTGCCTGGCGAGCAACTGAGTATCTGGCCATCAAACATCAAGTGTCTTATAGTGGAGCCGGTAATGATGCTCAACGGTGAGATTTTGATGTCTTGCCGGTCAATCCCGCTGATGTTGTACTTTGTAGCATGCACCGGCTGGAACCACGACATATCATGCCCGGTCAAAAGATCCACGCATCTATTCTTTATGCAAACGCATACAAGCCGCAAGCGACGCTAGGAGAGGGTCTCGAAATACCCATCATCCATACCGATCTCGACGAAGCAAGACTGGACGACCAGTTTTGGGAAACAGGTCTCTTTGACAATACCGCTGCACGAGAGCTGTTATTCCGTTTGGGTGTTCAGCAAGGGGTTCCAGCACCGATATATCTCGAAAGGTTGCTGTTCATGCTGCGATTCAGTGAGCCTCTTTTCCATCGTACCATTACTATCGTTCACCATCCTCAGATGAGGGGAAGCGAAGCGTTCGGGATGTACCCAATTGGCGAGAAACGTTCGAGATGATCATTGGGAACCCCAATTGCGCTCCGCTAGTTAGGCTTGTCTCCTTCGTCGCCTATTATGAAACTTGTAAGCCGCCTATTTCCGCGACATTGCATAGTAAATAATTTTACGTTACAGCCTGTGATCCCGAGGAACTTTCGGAGAACGCATTTAATGATGCTAAGAAATGTCTTCGTACCATTCTGGCTGCGCATAAGCATCGAGATTGTCCCAGAGTCGTCGCTCTGCTGAGGCCCTTGGCGAAGCACGAGATCTTGCGACAGCGTATTCTGTCCGACCATGATATCTTGGGAATGCTTGTAAATCTGCTTGATGCGAACATCAAGAAACCGGGGGCGAGCTTTGTGCAGGCCATGGATGGCCTGAACTCCCTATTGCTGTATGGTGCGTCGATTATATGTATTCATCTGGCAATTCACTCATGATCAGGTAGAGGACACTCGGAACACTATGATCGAAAGGCTTGGGGAAAACCACCCTACTAATTCCAGTGTACCAAGACTCTGCAAGATATTGGAGGCGGAAGGTAAGCACTGCAGTCATGGTTGGGACTGCATACATATGTATGACCCTTCTTAGACCCATCCCACCTAACCGCTGCACTGCGCATGGTGATGACACTGTCACGATATTCGGAAGGCGAGTATTCAGCTATCTTCGAGGGTCATAGTCATTGAGAAACTCCGCCTTAACAGCCGAGGACCTGTGCTCTATTGGAAAGCCTAGGATGAGAGAGCTGGCTAGAAAGCATGGGAAAATCATTGGTCCTCTCGCTACCGAAATATTGCTTACCTTGTACAATCACAATAATAATGAATCAGGCAGGTGAATGCGCTCTCTGTTGTATTTTCTTACTAATCAATGACCTAGGACAATTGGACCTTCGCGAAGCCAAAGTTCGAGAAAATTTCGCCAGCGCTTTGGTCCACATGAAATTCAATGGTGACGAGTCAGCTGGGGAACGGTCGTTGCGTTACATCTTTGCGCTCGGTGAGGGTGAGTGAGATTACTCAAGCCGTTTATAACAAGGATCCAACTGTGATATTCTGTTGTATCAGATGCCACAGAGCTCACCGATCGAAAAAAAGAACTTATTGGAGAATTGAAAAAGACCGTTGAGAAGGGGAATGCTCATGGGCGTACCGCTGCAACGATAACCCTCCTCAGGCTGTGTAAAGGTGGGTTTACTTTCGACGTGTACCGTCACAAGCACAGGCACAGGTTCACGCCAATTTCCCCCAGCCACTATCGTTCGTGAACATTTTTGTGAAGTTCACTTGTTAGACGTCTTCATCGATCAACTGCAACATAAGGATACTGCATTGCTCGCTGCCTATGTCTTGGCTGTCTGTTACAGTGAGTGACATCCATCTCAGTGTGAGTCGCGGAACTCAGAATCTCGATAGACGACATAAAGGAGGCTACGAGGAAGGATCTTCTTGCGAAATACATTGTTGGTATGCTACAAGAGGACTATTTTGACGATACTGTTGGCCAAGTCGAAGGGTTCCAGATCTTCGCAAACTTCATGCAACACGGTACCGAGCTATCAATAATTCTCGACAGGACACTGAACCATTTGTGACAGACGACCTGCGAAGAAAGGTCAAGGGTTACGACATCACAAAGATGCTGGAGACCAAGTTGAGAAAGGAAAAGCTGGGGGAGATACGGACGAGCCTCATCTACCTGGATATCTTCTGCACCTTTGGTACGCATCTGACATGATTTGGTGTTCGTGACTGAGGTACATTAGACAAGGACGATACTTGGACTCGCAAACTTGTCGGGAACAGTTTGAAGCATCTGCAGAACACAGAATGGATGGTTCAGAAAGCGGGTGTGACGGTCCTCTCTGCGTTGGCAATGACAAGTATGCGCTGTTGCTGTCCGGAAACTCGTATCTGATGTCTTGCAACTTTAGAGTATGGCGTAGCGGCCATCAAACCTCACATACCTCAGATTATCGAGATGCTTCTCCCTGAGGGCTATCTGTCGATCCACCCCCTTGCGCCAAGAGCAACTCAAGAGCAGCCGATTCCCCTCGACGAAGATCGTATGCAATCATCTGAGACGATCAACGAGCCCACAGACATCCATTCAGTTATCTCATTGAATGTGCCATCCCGGCCGCCTTCGTGGATGATGGGGCCTGCGTGCGCGCTGCGCAATTTAGCACAGAATAGTGAGTATCAAGTCCGTGATATCAGCGAGGCGATGACTGGAACTGGTTTCAGAGTTATTGCGGGATGCTGCGCGCGAGACGATACAATACGGCAGCTTGAAGGATTTGTATCTGTCTGCAACACTCATCCAGGAGCAAGATACGCCTCCTTGGCGCGTCAAGACTCCCGATCGAAGTGAGCCACCTTTGTTAGCAGTATCGAGGCTGCACACTGGCACTGAGCACTGGGTACTTCATTTTTTAGTCGACGTCATTGATATGATTGACAGGGTAATCAAAGCTGTGGACGAAGAGCTGCTTTCGGAAGAAGGTCTGATGACAATCGGAGATACCCTTCCTCCTCACATTCAACACTGGGACCGCCTGGGGTCATTTCTGCGCGACGGAGCGATGGTGATCGTTCTTCCTGCGCTACTGGGCGTCCCAGCGATAGCCATGCTAGCTGTGGCCGCACCGATATATCTGTCTGTTCAAGGATACGGGTGCGTACTGGTGATAACATTTTGTGTGAGTGTAGTTATGCTGATCAGTGGACTCGTACGGAGTAGGCGGATCCAACGGCTACTGTCGCGCTATCAGAGCAATCGCGTTTTGAACAGTCTGCGCTACTCTGAGGCCGAGCACAATGTTGGGGTCAATGATGGACATGCAGATGGCAACCCTAGAACGTCGAAGTCCTCAAGCCAGCCTGAGTGTGATACAGATCCAGAGAGAAGATAACCATCTCAACGGTAGAAGTGAGGATTCTAGGAATAAAGGGTTCAGCTTGAAGCTTGAAGCTTGAAGTTTGATCAACATGCGGGGCATAGCGTTACGCGAGACTCGGAGATGATTGGGTATCCTGGAAATTTGATGGCAGGGCCTCGTCTTCAATTAAGTAATCAGCTGGCTTCTGATGTACACTAGGACTGTCGCTCTTGCTCTGCTCTGTCTCTGTGGATTCATTGTGTTTACTTGAGCTGCATTATACAGCCTAGTGTTTAAGTAGCTCCATCAAATTCAAGTGCGATCAGACGCGTTTTGTTCTCCTGATTCGGCGCAACGTTCCCAGAAGACTCGCTTTCGAACTTTGACCAACAGTGAATATAACAACAACCAGCTCGAAGGAGGAAAGAAAGAACGCCTACATGCCATTACGCGCAACCGTCAAAACCATTACAATATTGCCCAACTGTTCCCGCCTCCCACCTCGCACGCAGCTTCGCTACCATCCCAACGCGGCTCGAAAGCGACAGCCTGTCCATCGTTGTCTTCCCACTACCATTTCTCCTGAGATCTTCACCGCCATCAGGACGCCCTAGCCCAACCTCGCCCGACCTTCGCGCCCTTGCCTCCAGCCCTTCGAACTTGATCCTTGTTCTCCGTTCGTTTGACGCACGGACGCCTGTTCCCTTTACGGATGATGGTGTACCACGCCCGCTCCCGCTGCCCCGCCTTCGCCCTAATCCCTGCCAGCGAGCCCGAGTTATTATTCGCGGTGATGAAGCGTCTGCGTTGCTGTTGGTGTAGACGCTGGCGTGAGGGTTTGCCCTGGCATTGGTGTTGACGTTGACGTTTGCGCTTGCGCTAGCGGTGAGAACACGCGCGAGCTTCGACCGGGGCGACTCAGCGTCCAACCGTTCCCCAGATTCCGTCGCCGTCCATGGCGTGGACGTGAGCAGGAGTTGCGGAGAGGAGGCGGCAACGACCGGGGTGGGACTGAGATTGGCGGTGGGGAAGGGGAAGGGGGCAGCAAAGGTGAATGCTTGGGGTAACTCAGAGAGGGGGCGACGTGTCGTCTTCTGGGGTGAAAACAACGACGGCGGCGGTGCGTGTGGGAGGGCAAAAACCCCATCGAGGACGAGCGTCGGAGAGGGAGAA